>ML786888.1:519468-555172 GCA_009831015.1 Picea engelmannii | reverse complement strand
GGAAAAGATGTATGGATTCTATCCCATAAACTCAACCTAGCTCACAAATATGGAAACTATTATGGGCCTCAATCCCCTTATTTAAAGAGCACCTTTCATGGATCCCTGAAAAATGGAAAAATGATTAGGATCTAGCAAGATTTTATTTTGGGAACTGATCTTGTATCTCGAGCAAGAGAGATCGCCAATCTGAAAAGATGGATGATTTCAGAACACAATCTCACTCTTTTCTATATTTCTTCTTGGAATGAAGATGGAAACTGGAAGGCTTGGAGCCTGGGGACACCTCCACTCATCTCCAGAATCAAGCCCAAGTGTTGATATATCTTCTTAAAGGAGCAGCCCCTTTACTCATAGATCTTCAGGACAATGGAGGATGGGGAGCAGATGAGTCCTCGGTAAAAGAAGGATACAAAACTCTCATTTCCATCTCAAGGGCCCTTCACTTTTCATCTAAATGGAAAAACATCTGGAGTCTGGATGCTCTGCCCAAAATAAACATCTTCATTTTGTCCCTAGCTCATGGGAAAATATTAACGAGAGAAAACTTGATGAAAAGAGGTTTTCATGGACCTTTCACATGTGCTCTTTGCCAAAGGAACCAAGACACAATTCAACACCTCTTTTGGGAATGTTCCTTCTCTATAATATTCTAGGATTTTTGTCCATAGAGAACTGATCCATCAAATAAGGTGGCCCTCGAATTTAAGTCCTTTATTGGGACATTGGGAAAGATACTACCAAGGCACCTTCCATGGAAAACCAATTTTCAAAATATTGTGGAAATCCCTTCCCAAATTTGTATGCTGGCAGATTTGGCTAGCAAGGAATAGACTAATTTTCCAAGGAAAAAAGTCTCAACCCCAAAGTGTTGCTTGTAAGGCCAAAAATTGATAGAGGTTATGAACACTAAAACTCTGGACATTGAAGATCTGATCAATTGGAACAACTCTGAGAAGGATTGGGTCATGAACTTCAATCTTCACTCCACCCGAAGTTCCCATTCTTTACAATGATCCTTCTGGCAACTTCATTCTTCCCTCAGCATAGAAGATTGGATTCAAAGACAATCAGATCACATGTTCTGCTTTGATGGAGCTTCAAATGGAAACTCGGGGGAGGCAGGTGGTTGTCTTCAAACCCAGAGGAAAAATAATCTTGAACTACTACTGGAATATAGGGAAGGACACCCATAATAAAGTAGAGGCTTATGCCCTTATAAAAGGTCTTCAACTACCCCGGATGGGGTGTTATTGCGCTACACGCAGCATGACAAGGTGGAGAGGCATGGCTAGCAAAGCACGGAGCCATGTGAAGGGCTTGTGCCTTCGCCCGCCACCCTACACCAGCATTAAAGGGCGATTAACATGGCGCGGGGAGCAATTAAACAGATCCCTCCTCCCCTCTACTCTCATTTCATGGCTGGGTTCTATTTGCATCTTGCCTGTCCCTGCACGGGCCTCAACTGGCATCCCTCCTGGCAGCCTCCGTCTGAGTTTTTTGGGACTTGCAGGCTCATTATAGCTTTGGTCTGGGTGCAGGCTTCCTTTCACTCCCCATTGCACTTGACGTTCTCTATCCAGTTCACAACGAGAACCATGTCGCGGCCTCGAGGGCGCCCACGCAGAGGCTCCCCATGGAAACCTTGTCGGCCCTCTATTTCGCCTCCTACTTCGCCTTCCTCCTGCTCCTCTCCCTCCATTCAGCCGGATTCAACTCTTCCTTCATCCCCTGCTTTAGCTGCTATGCATTTTGATAGCTTGGCTATCGTCCCCAGGCCGTCGTCTTCTACCTCGCACCATCTCCCTGAACCGCCCTTGTTCGAACCTCCCCTTGCACCAATTCCTATCTCTGCTGGGATGATTGTGGGGGAACCACCTCCGTACAAGCCTTGGAGCACCGAGAACCAGTCCCCGAACTCTTTCCCTGACACTCATCTTTGGGAAAGCCTGGCAATTCTTTTTGTCTTGGTCTTCGAACTCCGCCAGGGAGTGGAGGATCTCCAATTCCATCTGCTAGTCGTGGACGGAAAGATAGCAGTCCTGCTCCAGCTCCTTACTTCTCTGTAAGAAGCTATCCCCTCGGACCTCGCCGGTGAGGCTACGGTAGCAGAACCTGGTGGCGCAACCAATGAAGGAAATGTCCAAGAGCATAATTCAGCAAGAAATGAGCAACATAAAGTCAGGCATGAGGAGAAGGCAAGGGAGATGGACATAGGACGTGACGCGAAGCAGGATACCCTACTAGTTGTTGGTCGGACCGAGGGAAGCGTGGATGCGGTGAAGCAGTGGGATGACCATGTGACATATGTCGAGGAGGAGCCATGGTCCGAGGTTGTCCACGTCACTTGGCCAGGCTACCTGCCACGTGTCTGAGGTCATTAGAACATTTCTAGTCTCTTTAGTGTCTCTACTTTTTAGTTGTTGTCCAGTTAGTTTTGAACAGTTCACTTGGACTATCACACTTTTTATGTTTGAATTCCATGCTGGTTGGATTGGTTTCCCCTCTGTTGGGGCAGTCCAGTAACTACAGCAAAGAATATTCTCTGTACTCTGTATCTCTTTTTGGTCCAGGAAGGCCCTTTATATATAATACTACTCACTTACAAAAAAAAAAAAAGGTCTTCAACTGAAAACCAGAGACAAATTCAAAATTTGAACGTAATAGGATATTCAAAGACAATCATAAGAATGATGATCCAAGGTTCCGAGCATAATAATATGAGTCTAAAAAGGGTAATAGAAAGAATTTGCCTATCCATGAGGACTTTAAATACCAAGTTCTTCCACGTCCTTAGATTCAATAATGTTGAAGCAGACAAAATGGCCAATTTGGCCATCGGGAAACCACTCGGAACTTTAGGTGTGGAGGATGAGGAAGATTTATCCCCCTTAGTATAATGATAGTTGCTCATAAGACCAGGACCCACTGCGCCAAGGGGACGGGAGAGGACACTCTTATCTCTAGCACGAGCCTCGACAGGTGGAGGCGGCAGCTAGTAGGAGTAATGGAACGATCTCTTCAGTAGGGTTTAAACCATGCTAACATGAATTGGCATGATCACTGCATCATGGCGTGGGATGATTTTATTGTCTGTCTAGCCGAGTTTGTGGGTAACAAAAATTTGAAGCCTCTAGATCATATGGGTCGAGCATGCAACAATCTTGAAGACTGTGGAATCGTCAGGATGACGATGGGTTCAATCCTTGGATCAGGTCTATGAAGGGTCTAAGTACAACGCTTCAGGTATATTATGAGATTTGGGTTCTCTCCTTTCTGTTTGACATGAATTATTCAGTGATTGTTTCTTGGGGAGTTTTATATCAATGCTTATGGGTAGTCTTTCTTTTGTGGTTCTCTCAAATTTACCATGAGCCTACTATGGACTCTCCTCCCCTTGAATTCTCTTTTGTGTCCTTTATGAACCACCTCGCTAGAAATTTCTCAGTGCAGCTACATCTGGGCATAGCCTCTCCCCCTTCCAAGTCCATACCCTTTGTCTTCCCATCATCATGTGCTTGGAGCACCCTCCCTCACCTCCTATAGAACCACCTCCCTCTTAACATCATGGACAACAGGCATAAGTCACATAAAGAGCTAAGGGCCATGAACTCGCAGGAATTTTTTGTAGGTCAAGACCAGTAGGACCCAGAGAAATATTGTGGAGGGTGTCAAAGTCTGAGAATTCATATGGGAGAAATCAGCTCCACATTGACCTTCGAGCTTGAAACTCTCTCTCAGCACATGCACCTCATTGAAAGACTGCAGGATGAAGTATTCACCCAGCGCATCCAAATTGAGGATCGGCGCAATCAAATGGAGAACATGCAAGGTCATATGGATCAGATGGAAAGAAATCATCAACAACCCAACACCCTAGAAAACACCCAGGAAGCTTCTAGAAATGTAACTTCAGCCACAGTGAATCAAGTCCCAGACCTCAACGAGCCAGCAACAGACCCAATTTGGGAGCAGCATAGACATCTGGAGGTCAAAATTGAACCCGGTAGTTGATTCTGTAATTTTCAAGTGTCATGTTTTGTTTTATGATATACATAAATGGAGTTTTTTATAAGTTGTATTCTTCGAAATACAGCAGAAATGTTATAGTTAGGAAATTTGGCAACACAGTGGACACAAATTTTGTAACAATAGTATCAATTTTCAAAGCATCTATATGTCGAAGGTCTATCATGGCCTTTTTTTGTACTACAGTGGATTTATCCACACCTTTTAATATAAACTTTACCAGTTCTTGTTAAAAAAAAAAATTAACCAATTGGCTGTGTATAAAGGATGAACCTCCCAGCCATAGTCATTTTTGTTCATTTTCTCTCAACATCAGGCCACCCATGAGCTAAGGCTATGAGTCCATAAGGAGATTTGGCCCTCTGACTATCCCCTCTCCACACATAGCAACCCAAAACCCATGTTCTACTCCTACAACAGTTCCAATCCACCAACTCTCTCTCTTCCCCACAACCTACACAACCCATGGAATGTACACCCTTCATTGCTCACAATCCCTCAGGTTGTACCATTCATTTATCAAGGCTTCTAGTGCACTCATTTTTCCATGAATCTCTTAGTTGGGGACTTCAGGAACCCTTAACTGCTTTAGGAGTGCTCACAACAGCCTTCTCAAGGATCTTGAGGAATTTCCTCAACAAGAAAATGCACTACATGCTTACAGCCCATTTTACAGGCACACAGGCCACATTTCCATCATAAAACACAACCCAAAAATAGCTACCTTCAAGCACAACATGGTTGTTGCTCTTCCTAGCACTCAAATCATTTGTTGTTGCCCAAAATGTTCATACAAATATTGTCTCTTTTCTCCATACAAAATTTATTTTCCTCAAGCCAGTTGACTGCTCACTCTGCCCAATGTTGATTGTACTTCATCCCCATGCTCCTCAATAACTATGGGATGTGACTCCTCACACCCACCCTATTACATGAAATAAATGATTGGCTTTGGGAACACTCAAAAACAAATAGAAGGTTATAAAAAATAATAATAATTTCATATATGTGGGTTGGATTAATACCCATGAATAAAATTTCCCTTGGACTCCTCTCTCTTATGGAATCATACCCTCCTTTTCATCCTTCTCATATGGCAATCAATGATTACTTACTTTTATTAATCATTTCAATTTACATAATACATATTTTAGCCCTCCGCCATATTAATAAATACAAGCTCTTTTCTCCTAACATATCGGCTCACCAACCTAATTCACATTTATACAATTACATTATAATTTGCAGGGATTAAAATTGGGGATGTTACATTCCCCTCCCCCTTATTTTTGTACCATCCTCAGTGCACAACACCATAATATGTACATACAATTACAATGTTAGTCTCTCCAACCTTAAATCAACATATAGGCTCTCTGACCTAATATCACAAGGGCATTCTAGCTCAAGAACATAAATACATAGGTACTCTAGCCCCAAAACATAGATACATAGCCCCACTGGCATTATCCTACATCTATCTCAATTTATAATAGTTCTCTTCCTCTCGACTTGTCCCACCCAAGGATTGTACCCCCTTCATTTCTCTCAGTCCATTAGGATATACCATTCTTTTATCAGGGATGACCCAAGGAATGTGCTCCCTTTCACTATCCTCAGTCAATCGACATGAACCATTCATTTATTAGTGTCTATCTGGCACATGTAACTAGAAATATCACTACTATGGACACAAGGGACTCACTACTAGGAAAACTACCAGCAACATAACCAACATCAACCTTCATGTCATAGTGCAACTAATGCAGGAGTTCACTCTTCATGCTTGGCAACCTGGTTCTTCTGCAATCCTGACAACTTGCTTCTTCTCTTCTCTTCTAAAATTTTGTTTCCTTGCTTTACTCACCCTTTAGGTTCATGCATCCCTTTCATTGTTATATAGTTCCTCAAGCGATCCATCATTTGCCAAGGTCTTCTTGCACATGTGAATGCCATCTTACTGCTAGAATTTCAATAGAAAACTGTAACATGTGGCTATCGTCCCATATGCATCATATGCATACAACCAATATGAGACATCATCATACAATTTTCAAATCTGAATTATACAAAAAAACAGAATTAACCAAGTATGAGTTTTCTGCTCATTGTGTTCGGCTCTTGCAATTTTAGATATCAGTCTTCTTTATGGGCTTACATCCTCGTCGTATCCAAGACCATGCTCCATGTAATTTTCTCAATTTCCATGTATCCAAACAAATTGTTAGCATATCATAACAATTCCTAATTATTAATTTCTCAAATATGTTTTATACAATAAAATAAAATTCCCCATGCATGAGATTTATGCTCATTATGTTTGGCTATTGAAGCTGCAAGCATCAATCTTCTTCATGGGATTACACCATAGTCATGTCCAAGACCATTTTTTCCTGTGTTTTCTCAACTTTAATGCAACCAAACAAATTTTTAGCATTCATGCACATACACATTTATAACAGCTCACGATGTGATCTCATAATTGTATCTTACTAGAAGTTCAATCATTTCCATCCATTATTCACATTAAAAAAAAATGGAATTCAACCATTACTCATAGTTTCTATAATGGAACTATCATTCATTGTACATGCATTGTCATCTCACCAAGCCTTTCATAAAGCAATCAAACTTTTCCAATAAATAAAACCATTGTGACAATAATCATGGCCACATCTACACAATGCATCCTTGCATTGACTCTGGAATACCATATATCCATGTCATGTATTCCACCATGGTGAGTTGGAAGGTATATCCCATGCATCAACACATCATCCAAACCCTTCCCCAATTACTTATCCGATCATTTGGATACCTTCCTCTTTGACCCACACACAACACTAGGAATATGATTCTCTTAGTGCTCTCTCGTGTCAGCAAAGAGGTTGCATTCCAAAAATCGATTAGACATGGGAAAACCATCATGCATTTGGATGACTTTATAGCCCTTTTGTTTCGAGCCACATCATGGACTCACACATGGCCATCTCTAATGGCATTAATTGCTACCAAAGGAGTATGTCTCATGTATTGACTTGGTTATGACCTCATAACCTACATAATACAATATGCAATTAAATTTATCACAAATGCATTCATGCATTACATAAAATGTGTTTACTCAAGGCCTTCTACCTTTTCATCAATTTCAAATATTAGAAAAATTAGCTAAGGGAATACTTACCTCGGTTCCCTTCAACATTATGCATCATAACAACACCAAATGCATACATGCATGGTTTCTATTACATTAATTGATGCTACCCGATCAACTAGTTCTTTGTAGAAGCTTCGAGTCTCCTTTTACCATTCCTTGATCAACATTTTACCATTATCATTGTATTCACATGGATGTTTGTCATATGCGACAACATCATGAACATATTCAGCCATGCTATACAGAATCTATCATTAGTCTTATTCAAATATCACAACATCATTAATATATATATATATATATATATATATCAACGGACTACTTTTAGTCTACACTCATGCCATATACATGTCTAGGCATGTCCATATGCACAAAATGACCATCAATATGCACTAAGAAATCAATCTCATCATGCATGTTTCATGTTAGTGCATTCTATCTTTCTTATATGCATTCATGCATCACTTCCATTATGCACTCCAATGCATATTTATTTCAACTTTATTTTTATTTTTTGTTGTTGTTGTAGATTGTTGTCCTCGAATCCTTCTAGATATGTGCAACCCTGTGCATTGTCATTTTTCTCATTAATACACCATTGATCCCTATTCTAAACCTTCTAGCCAAGCCCCCACTTGTCCATTTTGCATTTTCGGCCATTAAATCCACTAGTGCTTCCATCTCACAACTACTTCCTTTTTGCAAAGAATCATGTCCCAACATCTTTGGCTAAAAATCTCAATATTCATAGTGTTGTAACATGCACTACTTGATTGAGGTTATTTTGGGGAACGATATGAAGGAATAAATATAACAAAGAAATGCACATAGATATGGTAAGGAACACAGTAATACAATAAAGCTTAGATTCTATTAATGACTGTTTCAAACACAAAAGACTGTAAAATGCAAAAACACACAAGCTAGCTAGAATGGTGGTAGCTTATCTCTGAGAAGAGATGTGTCGGCTACGCTCATTCACAATAATCGGAGTACAATGAGGCTCCAAAGTCCTTTTTAACATAAATCATAAATGAGAAAACCTTAAACATCCAAAACCCTAACCCCGGGAGATGAAACACCAAAAGGTTTGTGGGCCCCGATGGAGATAGTTGATACGTCAACTTCCCGAGGGCGTAAATTTTCCACACGATCTCCATTTGGGGCGCTCGATACACCATTAGAAAGTTATAACCGAGGATTACATATTTTTTTCATCCTAGCATTTTCCTTTGAATACATGTTATGCGTTTTCGAGCCCAAAAAACGTCATTTACGACCTCAAAATGGCCCCAGAAGTTTGGGACCCAAAAAACTGTAAAAACAACTACCAAAATGGAAAATGGTCTTTGAGCCAGTGAAATAGGTGGGTGGCCACCGATATCCACCTGGATCATTCCTCCCCCCTTAGGAAGCAATGGTCTCCATTGTGCCAAGTGCCTACATCAGATGAGGAAATTTCTGTTGAATCTGACTCCTAGTGAGCCACTTGCCCTGATGAAGAAAATGCCATGCTTTGACAACCCGATGGATTTTGATAGTCTGTTGGTGGGTGTCCTTTGTCTTGGTTTCCATGATCCGATAAATTTTCACATGTTTGATGCAAGAAGGATTGATTTATGTAGGGGGAAACTGTTTGACCACATTTGAAGTGTCCAGGAGAGGTGGAAAATATGGTCAGAGCAGTTCCACATTAAATATTGGGTGCACGCTAAGGAAAGGAGGAATACTTAATTCAAAGTCATTCTCACCCACAACCTTGGTGCTGGTGTAAGGCTCGTATCAGAGTGGGCACAAATTCTAATGGGGTCCTATGAGGCTCTCTTTCTACAAATGCAACCAGACCTTATCTCCCATATGAAATTTGTGTGGTATCTGATGTTGATCGTGGCACTGCTTGTACTTGGAATTGGATTTCTGCATAATTTCATGAAAAAAAAATTGGATGTGCTAGATGTTCTCAAAAAATTTGGCTGCCCAATCAACCTTGGTCTAAGCATGGGAGGACTCTTCATGTGCGATTGCAATGGGCAGAGCTACGTCAGTGGGGGCTAATGGTTGGAACCCCAAGCACACCTGAAAGGGGTTGTGGCCAATAAAGTTTTGGAGGGATCTATTGTAGTTATGTTGAACATAAGGAATGCTTTCATCCCATGTGCATGGATTTTTGGAATTATACATGCTCAAGATATGAACAATCATCCTATTGACTACCTTTGTTTGTCCATCAGCTTGTGGGTGGAAGGTAGTGGATTTGGTCAACTTTGTGTCCATCATCGACCATAGGCTGGACAAAAAAGTGTTGAGGAACCTACTATATAGATTGGAGATAATAGTTTTTGGGAACCCAAAATGAACCCAAACATGTGTGAAGAAGAGCTTGGTGGTGGCCTCGACTGTGATGCTCTTCTTGTAGGGTGCCAAAATTTACATCTTAGAGAATCGATCAATAACCACGAAGACATAATCATTCCCATGCTTGGTTGAAGGAAGACCAAACATGTAATACATGGAGTTGGACTCCCAAGGCCTATCCGGAGTAGGCATAGGGGTGTATAGCCCCTGTTTCTTGATGGCGATCTTGGCAATGGCATAAGCATTATAGGATCTTATGTACTTGTGAACATATTATCGAAGCTTCGACTAATAAAAATTCTTTTGCAATACTGCCACTATATTTTCTACACCAAAATGTCTCATTGCCCGATAGTAATGAGCTTCCCAATTCAGCTTGGCATGCTCACTTGAAGGAACACAAAGATGGATCAGATGGCATAACAATACAGCCTGGAGATGAAAGTCGGGAATTTTTTTTTCCTGTGCTCAATGTCTGATAGGCAGTAGTGAATTCAGAGTCATTATTGTATAATTGTGGTCATCCATATGTCTCGTGTCCACAGGAGTTAAAAACTGTGGTTAGCGTTGCCACCACGGGACGACTGAGGCAATATGAGACATGGTTGGTGCTACCCTTATTGTACTTGATATTCAAGTGGAATTGCTACAAGTACATGGACTACTTATGATGGTGGTCATTCTGTAACTTTCCTTGTGTCTGCATGAATTGCAGAGGCTTGTAATTAGTGTGGATGATCATTCCCTTCCCCATAATGTAATGCTTACATTGTCGACATGCATGCACAATGCAGTACATCTCTTTGTCATAGGTGGAGTATCTACGAACAACATCAGATAGAGTTTCACTGTGATAGTATATTATATGCTTGTGTCGAGTGAGGGCTACACCGATAACATAATCTGAAGCATCTGTCTCAATCTCAATTGGTTGTTGCAGGTCTGGAAGAATGAGGATTGGTGTTGAGCAGAGATAAAATTTCAAATCCTTGAATGATTTATGTTGGGGAGCAGACCACACAAAATTGGCCTTTGTGCTACCCTTGGTCACCTGGCTTAAGGCCCAACCGATGTGAGAGAACCCCAACACAAACCACCGATAAAAGTTGGCGAGGCCCAAGAAACTGCGGATCTCGATCATTGTCTCTGGGGTGTGCCAATCACGAATGACTTGGATCTTGGTTGGAACCACATGTACACCCTTCTCATCCATGATGTATCCCAAATATTGGATTCTCTGCATGTCGAAGGAACACTTCTCCAAATTGGCATATAATGTGTGTTGTCGTAGGGTGCCCAATACCTGTTGAATATGCTCCAAATATTCCTCCCAAGTTTTGCTAAAGATGAGGATGTCATCCAAATATAAAACCACAAAAGAGTTTGTGAATGGCCGTAATATATCATCCATAATCTGCATGAATGTGGTCAGGGCATTAGTCAAGCCAAAAGGCATGACCAACCACTCAAAGAGGCCTTCTTTAGACTTGAAGGATGTCTTCCACACATCAGTTTTCTCAATCGATACTTGGTGATCGCCTAACTTCAGATCAATCTTACTGAAAAACTTGGCTCCCTTGATTTGATCGAGAAGATCATCAATCTGGGGAATTGGGTACCAGTTCTTTACTGTGATCTATTCATGGCTATGTAATCAATACAAAGTCACCATGTCCCATCCTTCTTCTGTACCAAAACAATTGGGCTCCCGCAAGGTGAGGATATTGGTCTGATGTGGCCCTTCAGAATTAGCTCTTTGGTTTGGTGTTTGTTTTCTTCCTTCTCCATAACAAAACACCTATATACAAGGTCGTTAGGAAGAGGAGCACCTTGTGTCAGATCAATGGAGTGCTTTACCTGATAGTGCACATGCACCCTAGTATGTGAGGTGAATATGTCTTTGTACTCCTCTACTATTTCATCCACATGTTGTTGCTAGGAAGAGAGACCCCATGCATAGATTTTGGCAGTTGCAGTGACCTTTTGTTCACCTTTCGATCGAACCATACATAGGAAAAATCTCTTGGTGTGAGAGACCACCTTTCTGCACTACTTCGTGGAGATCAAAGAGACCACAGTGTTTGGGACTCCCTCCGGTACCCTGTAGAGTTGATCTCCCAAAGTAATAATGAAACTACGAGGCTTAGATTCATAAATAACATGACACTTCCACATATATAGTTTTCCTAGAAAAAAATTACAAACTTCAAAAGGGACAACATCACATAATACCTTGAATTTTAAGGGTTTGATGTCGTAGTGCAAGTGTCATTGTTGGCTGACGTGGATTTCCCATCTCTCGCTGAGCCAACTAACGGTGTATGGATGAGGATGAAGTGTTGTTGTCAGGTTCAACCTTTTGAAAACCTCTGCTAAGATCAATTTCTTCTGGATACCACTGTCAACAATGAGTGGAAAAGGCACTCCCCTTCTTCAGGCTCCTCCAGTTCCTCTGGATGGACTTTTATGGTAGAAATGGTGACAGGTTCTGCATCAATGATCTGTATTCCCTTTTCTAGTTATGAATCAGATTTTGATTCAACATCTAACCCTGGAGATTTTGTCTCAACCAACAAAGACTGTTTGGAGTGACATTCATCAATGTTGTGCCAAGGGATTTTGTGGAACTTGCACCATTTTCCAATGTCCTTCTTCGATTTCCCATTACAGTTCTTTGTTGGTGGCTTGGGCTAGTTATCCATAGGTTGGTCATCCTTGCTCTGTCCTTTGTCCCAGAAGTTAGGGCCACCTTTATCATACTTTAGTTGTTGCGTATTTGTAGACCTGAACTCCTGCTTGTTCTGCTGCTTGAACGTATGCTCGATTTTGACAGCATATCGGTAAGCAACTCCCAACAACAAGATGTCCAAAAACTCCATTTCAGTTTGGATGTACCTGTGTAGAGCCCCACAGTATTTTAGGCCCAGATGTTGCTCAGAGTATTTGATACCCATCTTGGTGTGCAAGGTATGGAAAGTATTGGTGAACTCTGACACTATTTGGCCCCTATTTTGGCATAGTGTTGTCCATCTCGTGTACTACTCATCATAACTTCCAATAGGGTAATATTGTTCCTTGAGGGCATCAAAAAAATATGCCCAAGTGGGTCCTGGCCCAAAAATTATAGACTCATCCTTAGCATGTTTCTCATAGTAAGTCTCCCACAAATATTTGACATGGGGAAGGGCCTTAAGGATCGCGAAGGTGATCTTTTCATTGTTGGAAAAATTTTGGACAGAGAAATAACCCTCTAGTAGATTTAACCATTTTTTCAAAGCCTTGGCATCTATCTGACCTTCAAATAAAGGAATATCAAAGTTAACTTGTACCTTGAAGGGCGTCCCACCTCCGAAGTGACTATTGGTTGAAGGTGCCTCCATTATTGTCGACAGTCGTCGAAGGACCTAGGAGAAATTATCCATCATCTCGTTCCTCTATCACGCGAGGGATTCCTTGAGCAACAGTTTGAAAGGATATCTTATCCCGTCGTCTCTATTTTCTTCCACCATGGAAGGTTTCTTGGGCGTGTGAGAGCAGTTTTCCTCAAGAGAAACAAGCTCGAGGCCCAACTCTCTATACCCTGACCTCGTTGAGGACATGCACTAAGAATGACAAGGAGTAGACCGCTCTAATACCACTGGTCCAGATTATTTTGGGGAATGATACGAAGGCATAAATATAACGAAGATATAACAAATAAATACATAGAGATATGGCAAGGAACAGAGTAATATAGTAGAGCTTAGATTCTATTAACGATTGTCTGAAATACAAAAGACCGTTAAATGCAAAAACACACAAGCTATCTAGAATGGTGGTAGCTTATCTCGGAGAAGAGATGTGTTGGCTACGATCATTCTCAATAAGATGAGTTCAATGAGGCTCCAAAGGCCTCTTTAACATAAAACATAAAGGAAAAAACCATAAACATCCAAAACCCTAATCCTGGGAGATGAAACGCCAAAAGGTTTGTGGGCCCCGATCAAGGTAGAATATATGTCAACTTCCCGAGGGCGTAACTTTTTCATACGATCTCCATTTGGGGCGCTCGAATCACCGTTGGAATGGTATAACCGAGGAGTACATATTCTTTTCAACCTAGTATCTACTTTAGCTACAGGCTAGGCATTTTCAAGCCCAAAAAACATCGTTTAGGGCCTCAAAACGGCCTCGGAAGTTTGGGACCCGAAAAACTGTAAAAAAATAACTACCAAAATGGAAACTGGTCTTTCAGCTAGTGGAATAGGTGGGTGGTTGTCATTATCCACCTGGATCACTACTCCAACTGAATATTAACACTGCAATCTAATTAACCACTCCCAATTTCATTAACCAAACTAGTCTTGAAATACCATTCTTATTGATTGGCATTTCAACATTCTGAAATGTTTCTTTTATGTCATATTTTCTAATACCTTTTGCTATCCATGGATTTTCTAATTTTAAATACCTCTCTTCACTTCATTGAATGATTCAATATGAAGCACTGCTTGGCCACTCAAGACCACTCTTCTCCAAAGGGAATGTTGCACTCCTCCATTTGCACCTAAACCTAATTCCATTGTGCACTCTGATAATAGAGCCAACTTTCTTTCTCTAAATACTTTTAGACACAAGTAGATAAGTCGTAGCTTAACAATTCATTTTTCTTGCATTCCTATGCTTGCACATAGAGATGACTTATCCACTCCATGAGTCACACCTCATATCATGATACCCTTTTTCCTTCTCTTGCAACAAGCCTTATAGCCTTCACTACATTTCTACCTTCAAGGCTATGGAGTCCTCCCTTAACTTCCGGTGCATGCAAATGACATTCTTCACTTGTGGGCTTCATGTTCACGTGAGAGTTTCTATTGATTCTCCTTTGCAATCCATTCAAACTTTGTAACAATTGAATACTAATCTTGGCTCTACTATCTTGAGTCTTTTGTCAACCTTTCAATACCTGCTATGTATCCATGCGCTTCTCTCTACAACTCTTTTATTCCTCAAACAATTTTACAAGCTTGACCTGCTTCCTTGTACAATTGAGATAGGTCCTTTTAAGTTCCATCTCTTTTTCATACCATGTCGAACATAGAACCATTTTCTTCCTCATGTGTCTTCTTAAGAATTTCCTTTCTAAAGACCACTTACCTATTTGTGTTCTTCTTGTCTTGCCATCCCATTTTATCTTGGAAATACACTCGGTACCCTTGAAATGTACTCAACATTCTCTCTATGCATCAACAATTCCCTTTCATTGATGTCATAGTTCTTTGAGTGTTGTAATATACTCCAACTAGCTTGGAACCCACTTATGATACCTTTTTCCACTTATCTCAACTATTCATGGATTTTTTCCAATTCTAGAATCCAATTATTTTTTATGTATTACCTCCCATTGGAGTCTAATTGCTTCCATCTAGAACAAATCTGCACATAATGGAGCTTTCACTGTCTCATCCACTAAGTGATTTACTCTTGCACCTTGTTTCTAGTGATCACTCTAACACAAGGGATGTTCTACTCTAATTATTCAGAGAATAATTCCTAGATACAATGCACCTTACCTTCATATATGCGTTATGGCCCTCCTTATTAGAACACTAGCTTCTTGGATTCTCAATTTACCTAGTTGAACCTAAATCATAGCTTAACATTCTTCCTTCCTGACATTTGATCATCTTGTGAAGAATCCTTGACATAACAATATTTATTTGAGTGTCTCTTCTCATTCTTGATACCAAGGTTCAAACCATTTTACCTTCTATTTAAACCACTTTTCATATTCCCATGCTTTGCACCTCCATGGGTACTTACTGCACATGCAATATCATGAATTCTAGATGGTATTTCTTCCTCATCATCCACATTTGATATGAACAATTGTCATATATGTTTTCATAGGGGCAGACCCAGGGTTCAATTCTACAACAATGTGTTAACATTAATTCTTGTAAAAGGGGGGGTTGTTTTCTCTCCTTTTGAGCCCGTGGCGTGAACTGTGAAGAAGTGGGTTTTAAAGCCCAACAAAAGCATTTTCTCCAAGGATGTAGTCGTGAGCGCAATGTTGCAGCGCATAAAATCTCCATTTCGGGCTTTAAATGTTAGCAGACTGGCTATCCAGTGTTCAACGGCCAAGATTGATCGATGGAGCAAATCATCGGTCAGTGGATAATTGCAGTCGACGGAGTTGCACAAATTTTAGCACAAGAGAGGGTGCTCAGTATCGCCAAAATGATCAGAGTTGTCCAATCAAGGAGGAACATGTAGTTCATGATTGGGCTCTGTCGCAACTTCGCCTATCGCAACTTTGAAATACCAGGGTCAACCCCCTCCCATTCACGATACGCGAGATGCGAAGGCGCCCAGGAGTCGGGCCCACAGTCTCACTGAAATGATCCAGGTCGTTCACCCTGGAAACGCATGGCGCACAATTGGGCTCTGTCGCAACTTCGCCTATCGCGACTTTGAAATACAAGGGTCGACCCCATCCCATTCACGATACGCGAGATGCGAAGACGCCTTGGGACAAAGCAGAAGAGGGACGTGGAGCCGATATGTTCAAGGGAAAGTGGATCGTGTCCATTGATTTTGAAGCCAAATCCAACCGCCGATACGAAGGGCCATTTTTGCAGTTGTAATCACCAAGGATCCTGGATGCAAGAGTGGGGGAATCTCCCGAAAGGAGAAAGGTCGAAGCGCCCTAGAGAAAGGCTCCAGGTCATGGCCATGGGTTACATTGAGGACGGAGCCAAAATAAAGGGAGGCTATCTTCTGAGCCCCGGGAAGAAAGCACGTGGTCGTTCCTTGTGCTCGAAGTTCCGGCCACCCACCATAGAGGAAGGCAATTAATGAAGATTGAGTTGGTAGCTGAAACTTCAGCTCTAGCCATGAATATAAGGCATGGAGGTTCTGGCAGGCTGTCTGCCCAAGACCATCCTGTGTGTAGGTTGATCTAAAAGGGCCATGTTGATCTGATGTTCTTGTCCAACCAGAGGAGCCTGCACACGTTAAGTTTGACTTTAATGTTTCAGCTACCCTCCTGGTGCCAAGGGAGCATTTTGCTCTGAGTATATATTCTCAGTTTTTTGTATTTTGTAAGTATCGATGGTAGAGCAAAGCTCTCGATTGTAAAGTTTTAATAGACGTTCTAGTTATCTGGTTATGTATCTGTATGTGACATTTCTTGTTTAATGACAGACAGTTTTCTTATCCCATTTGGTTTTCATCTCATATTGAGGGAGTTCATGATCGACTGATTCGCGTGAATTATTGTGACTGTGTTGTGATAAAGGTTTTATTGTAACACTGTTATATTCTCCAGTGTTTTATGCAATTTGAATGTAAGACGTTCTTGTGTTCAAGTTTTTCTTCTATAGGTTGTTAGAAGCTCGACGCCTACAGCAGCCCGTTGCATCTCCTCACAGAAGTCTTCCTCCTATTCACCCTTACTACAACTTACTGTCTGAAGTTTAACTAATACCTCACCTTTCTGTGTATGTCCGTCCTAGTTTCGTAGTTAGAACGATATTGTTCTGAGTTTTCTTCCATTTGATCACCCTTTATAAACAAATCGTGACATAAACTGATGGGCTTCGGGCTCTGCTCCTGCTGCAATCCAGGAGTGACTTCTGATGCTAACATTTATGGCGCCGTTGTTGGGGACGAAGTTGAAAATTTTTCCTGGGATTGAACGACATCGAGCCTCTGATTATGAAGGTGCATCGGGCATCAGAGCCCTTGAAGATTGCTACTGTGCACTTGGTGACTCCATTGTGACGACTTCACTAGGGCGAACCTGCTGTGTAAATTGTGGCTTCCAGAGGTAGACACACGCGGTCCCATCCACAGCTTCCTCTAGCTACACCTGAAATTGATCTGAAGGTCATCATCAGAAAAGGGAAGGCCTCTCAAGGAGAAACTTCCACCGTTGAACCAGGTAATTCACCATATTTTTCTGTAGAAACTCCATTTTCTTCTTCTCAGCTTCCTAGCAAACCTGTTTCTGAAATTTCCCATTTTCTGAATTTCAAGAGTGTTCCTGCTAAGTTTTTCCCTCTCGATCTAGAGGGAGAAATTCTTGTCACTCCTCTCCCCCCTGAATTTGTACCTTGGCATAGACCCAAGACCACAGAAGATTTCCCCACTCCCAGCTTTACCACTCCTCCTCTTGTTATTATTGATGTTGCACAGAGAGAAGCGTCTACTAACTCAAGCCCTTTAGCCTTCTCTCTGAATCCCCCATTGTTTCCCCTTCCACCTGGTAGCACATTCCCAGTATTCCTTGTTCGAGCTCCTTCTCCTCCGAGTTCTCCTCCACCTAATATTCCGATGGTAGGATAAAATCCCCCCATGACCAGAATGGAGGCTATAATAGCTGCTAGGTATGCTCCCCTTGTGTTACCTCGGCCTCTTAATGCCCTTCCAGCAGATGGCTACCTTAAGCAACTGCCCAAGTTTACAGGCGAAGGGCACATAGCTGCAGAAGAACACCTTGAAGCCTTTTACAGTTTTACAGATGATCATGTTATCATGCATGCAGATGTATGGATGAGGATTTTCGTCCATAGCCTTGAAGGCGAGGCTAGAAAGTGGTTTAGGGCCCTCCCTCCTGGATCTATTGACGGGATTGAGGCTTTGGATAATGCCTTTTTGAGACAATGTGGAGACAAAAAAGACTTCATGTATTACATGACAAAGTTTGGGTCTTTGAAGAGAAAGGAAGGAGAGTCTGTCTCTGACTTCCCCAAGAGATTCAATAAAATGTATAATAAAATCCCCACTAAAATAAAGCCCTCAAAAGCCTCTGCTAAGATCACTTATGCTAGCGCTTTTGATCCCGACTTCTGCCTTCTATTGAGGGAAAGGAGAGCCACTATTCTGGCTCACATGCAGGATGCAGCCGTGGAAGTAGAGTCTAACATATTGGTTGTTGACCGACTTAGGAATAAGGGCGATAGAGACATATCCAGGAAAAGACCTGAAGCCTCCCCATCCAATTCCTCTCCCCTTCCCCTTCATACAGATGAGGTAACTAGGATGCTAAAATCGCTTTCAGCTAGAATGGAAAGGTGGGAGTTAAAAGGGAAGCCCATGTATAGAAATCACCAAAATGCTGATAACAGAAGCTTCAGGAGGCCTGGTAACAATGTGCCACAGGTTTTTTGCCAGGGGAACGAAGGGGCAAAGACAGAGATGAGCAGAGGATCCAAACCCCTCTCCAAAATAACTTAGTTTCTCATGAGGAAGAAGAGGAGATAGATCAGCTCGACCTTGAAATTCACTGTATAGAAGACACTTTTCGTTTTCCCCATTTGACACAATCTATATATGAGGAATCCCTTATGAACATTCAAGTTAATGAGTTGGGTAAAGGGGAAAAGGCCAACAACACTCCCAACAGATACAATCTCAGGTCAAAGAATAAAGAAGGGAATTTTGATGGCCAGGATCAACCCCTCATAGCAGAAAGGCTTGCTAAACCTGCAACAGTCACTACTAAAGAGAAGAAAACTTAGAATACTTCGCCAACAGCCAAAGAACCTGTCTCCGAGGTAAGGGAAGCTCCTAAGCCTATTTCCTCCTTTAGTTTTGAACATGAAATTCAAAAGATTAGAATTCCTGTACCCCTCTCAAAGCTAGTTAAAAGTGAAGATTTAAAAAGATCCCTCTCCAAAATCCTACAATCCGAGTCCCCCCAGCCTACCTCAGACTCAGTAAACCTTCAAGATGAAAAGCCAACAGTCGTCATAGGCCCCATGGTAGAAGATAGAGATGATTCATCCCCTCCCTTCTACACATCCCTGAACATACATGATAAGGTGTTGCATAATTGTCTCATGGATTCAGGAGCTTCCCACAACCTTATGCCCAAAATAGTTATGGAAGAATTGGGACTGGAAGTGACAAAGGATTATCATCATTTTTACTCTTTTGATTCAAGGAGGGTGCAATGTCTTGGAGTCATCAAAGACTTGGTGGTGTCTTTATTTCAACTATCAATGAAGAGCGTGGTCATGGACATTGTAGTAGCTGATGTTTCCCCCAAGTTTGGCATGTTGTTGTCAAGATCTTGGATTAAAAGACTTGGAGGAACATTACAGATGGATCTCACATATGCCACCATTCCAGTCTTCGGAGGGGAACACATGAGGTTGTATAGAGAATCTCAGCTGGCCTACATTGTTAGTGATGAAGAAAACCCGACCAATCATCCCATTTTTGCACTTGACACTCATTTTGGGTCTAGTTTATTGCAGATCACTGAAACTCTTGAAGCTCCTTTACAGATCAGAAAGCAGCCCATTTTTAATCATGAGATACCTCCTCACACCACCCCTGTTTGGAAGATGTTCTTTGACAGAGCTTCTTCTATCATAGGCGCTAGCGCTAGAGTGGTTTTCGTGTCACCTTGTCAGGAGACCATATCCCTATCATACAAGTTGGAATTTGAAACCACCAACAATGTGGCAGAGTATGAAGCTCTTGTTCTGGGTATGAGGGTTGCAAAAGAAATGGGAATTAAGGAGATAGCAGTGTTTGGAGATGCTGAGTTGATAATCCAACAAGTCAAAAATGATTATCGGGCTAAGCATCCTCGGCTCAAGAGTTACAGAAATGAGGTATGGGACCTGATTGATAATTTCTTCTCGGCTTTCAACGTTTCTTTTATTCCACGAGAGGAGAATACTTTGGCCGATTCCTCAGTTGTCTCAGCTAGTCTGTTCAAGATCCCTCTGTCGCCTAAGACCAAATATGACGTCGAGATAAGATATAGGCCATCCATCCCGGACAATGTCAAGCATTGGAAGGTATTCGAAGATGATCTTGAAATCGAAAAATTTCTTCAGTCTGTTGATGAATTTTTTGCATTACACATTGATCAGGATCCTGATCTCGAAAGTCACCCTCACCCTGATGTATTTTTGAATAAAATTGTTGATCGCCATATTATTCATCTACCTAGCAATCACATTCCGAAGGGACTGGTCCATTTAGAAAGATTGTTCAATGGGAATGATGTGGCAGTAAAGGGTAAGGTTTCAGATGAAGATGCTAATACAGTTGAGTGCAACATTGGCACACAGGAGGAGCCTAAGTTTGTCAAGTTGTCGAGCAGTTTGACCAAAGAGAAGAGGGTTGAATATACTGAGTTATTAAGATAATTTGCTAACGTGTTTGCATGGACCTATGAAGACCTCAAGACATATGACACATATGTCATTGAACACAAGATCCCACTGAAGGAAGAGGCCAAGCCATTTAGGCAGAAGTTGAGACCGATAAATCCCATGTTGTTGCCTATCATGGAGAGAGAGGTGAAGAAGTCGTTAGATGCCCAAATCATTGTCCCCTTGAGATATTCTGAGTGGGTGGCCAATCTGGTTCCCATGAGGAAGAAAAGTGGAGAAATCAGGCTCTGTGTTGATTTCAGGAACCTGAACAGGAGCTCAAAGAAAGACAATTATCCCTTACCCAACATGGAACACATATTGCAGAGGGTAACTGGTGCATCTAGGATATCCATGATTGATGGTTTTTCTGGCTATATTCAGATATCAGTCATGCCCAAGGACAGAGAAAAGACAACCTTCACCACTCCTTGGGGCACATTCATGTATGCCAAAATTCCTTTTGGACTAATGAATGCAAGAGCAACATTTCAAGGAGCCATGGACATAGCCTTCATCGGGGAGAAAGATCAATTTGTGGTAATCTATCTGGATGACATCACGGTCTTCTCCAGGTTAGATAAAGAGCATTGTTGTCACTTGAGGAAAGTTTTCTTAAAGTGTCGGAGGTTTGGCCTTTCCTTAAACCCCAAGAAATCTTTGTTCACTATGAAGGAGGGGAATTTGTTAGGCCATATAGTATCAGCAAAAGGAGTGAGAATTGATCCTAGCATGGTAGAGTCAATTCAGACCTTGTCACTTCCCAGGTCTACAAAAGAAGTCCAGGCCTTTTTAGGGAAAATTAACTTTCTGAGGAGGTTCATCTCAAATTTTGTTGAGGTGGTGAAACACATCACAGCCATGCTCAGAAAGGGAAATGAAGTAAAGTGGACTGTTGAACCCAGGGAATCTTTTGTCCAAATAAAGAAGGCATTGACTGAGGCACCTGTGTTGATCAGTCCTCATTATTCCAAGGATTTCCTAATTTTTTCTTTTGTTTCTTTTGATACAGTAACAGCGGTCTTATTGCAGAAAAATGAGGAAGGGTGAGAGCAACCTATTTCCTTCTTCAGTAAGGCATTGAGAGATGCAGAAATCAGGTATGAGATCATGGAGAAATAGGTCTATGCCTTGGTGAAAGATTTCAAATCTTTCAGAGTCTATGTCCTACACTCAAGAGTGATTGCATACATTCCTTCGGCCTCTGTGAAGGACATCCTTGTACAGCCTGACATAGATGGGAGAAGAGGTAAATGGATTGCTAAGATCCTTGAGTTTGACCTGGAGATAAATCCCACCAAGTTGGTTAAAGGGCAGGGTTTAGCCAAGATGCTGGTTGAATCCAATTGCAAGGCTTTGGGGGTTGGCTTTATCAATGCTTGCTCAGAAAATCAGCAAGTTGAGTCGCCCATCAAAGGCTCTCAGGGTGGCTTATCACTAGCAGAGTGCACTTGGTACAGAGACATATTGTACTTTTTGCAAGAGTTGAAGCCTTTTGATGGAATGGGAAAAAGCAAGGCAAGAGATTTAAAGCTCAAGGCGGTCAGGTATTTCCTTATTGACCAAGTCGTGTACTGGAGAGACCCTTTAGGGGTGTTTCTGAGGTGTCTGAACCTTCAGGAAGCCCAGAAAGTTATGTTAGATTTACATAGCGGCCTTTATGGAGGGCATCATTTCTAGAAGACCACGGCTCACAAAATTCTCAGGGTTTGGTACGAATGGCCCACCTTATTCGCTGATGTCTGCAGAGAAATCAGAGCGTGCATAAAATGCAAAAGGTTCTCAGGAAAGCAGCAGCTCAGATCTCTGCCACTAAAGCCTGTAGTAGCTTCAGCACCCTTTCAACAGTGGGGGTTGGACTTCATTGGAGAAATTCATCCTCCTTCAAGTGGCCAGCACATATGGATCCTAACTGCAACGGACTATTTCACCAAGTGGATAGAGGTTGTCCCCACCAGCAGTGCTTCACACAAGGTAATTATCAGCTTCCTGGAGGACATCATAGCCAGATTTGGTTGTCCCAATAGAATTGTCACCAATAATGTTGTTTCTTTCAAATCTGAGCCACTGGTTAGGTTCTGTGAACAGTTCAAGATTTCACTGATTCACTCCACTCCCTATTATCCTCAAGGAAATGGACTGGCAGAATCTTCTAATAAAATCCTAATTAATCTCATTAAAAGATTATTGGAAGCCAATAAGAGGTCATGGGATTCAAAGCTCAAATTCACTCTATGGGTCGATCGAGTGACAATGAAGAAGTCCCTGGGCACCTCACCTTTTCAACTTGTTTATGGGACGGAGGTTGTTTTTCCCACCCAGCTTGCTTTACCTGTAGCAAAATTATTTCAATATCATGAAGGAGAGTCGAACCATATGGTCAGAAGAATTCATCAGGTGGTAGAAGTGCAACAGATCAAGGAGCAGGTAATGGACACAACTCATAATCATCAGCAGAAGGTCAAGCAGGCCTTTGACAGGAAGGTCAGGAAGAAGGAATTTGATCTGGGCGATTTGGTGCTTAAGTAGGATGCACCCAGGCAAGATAGGGGTAAACACAGCAATTTTGATCCCTCTAGATCAGGCCTTTCAAAATCTCTGAAGTTTTCTCAAATAACACGTACAGGTTGCAGGATTTGGAGGGTGAGGAAGTTTTTAACGGCCTAGTAAATGGGCATTTCCTGAAGAAATGTTTGTTTGAGCCTTAGACAGCTCCTTTGTTTGTAAATATTGTCCTTTTGGTTGTTTGTTTATTTTCAGCTTAATAAATGACTCCATAGCCCAACAACAAGGCACTGAAGCTTCAAATGAGTTCTCAGATCATCATAGGGACGACTTTATCCCCCATGGAGCCTAATGTTAACATTAATTCTTGTAAAATGGGGGGTTGTTTTCTCTCCTTTTGAGCCCATGGCGTGAACTGTGAAGAAGTGGGTTTAAAATCCCAACAAAGACATTTTCTCCAAGGATGTGGCTGTGAGCGCAATGTTGCAACGCATAAAATCTCCATTTCAAACTTTAAATGTTAGCAGATGGGCTATCTAGTGTTCAACGGCCAAGATCGATCGATGGAGCAGATCATCGGTCGGTGGATAATTGCAGTCGATGGAGTTGCGCAAATTTTAGCACAAGAGAGGGCGCTTGGTATCGCCGAAATGATCAAGGTCGTCCGATCAAGGAGGAACATGTGGCGCACGATTGGGCTCTGTCGCAACTTCACCTATCGCAACTTTGAAATACCAGGGTCTACCCCCTCCCATTCACGATACACGAGATGCGAAGGTGCCCAGGAATCGGGCCCACGGTCTCGTCGAAATGATCCAGGCCGTTCACCCCAGAAACGCGTGGCGCACGATTGGGCTCTGTTGCAACTTCGCCTATCGCGACTTTGAAATACAAGGGTCAACCCCCTCCCATTCATGATACGCGAGATGCGAAGACACCTTGGGTGCGAGCCCACAGTCATAGCGCAAGGTCGTATGGAGTAGGGACAAAGCAGATGAGGGACGTGGAGATGATATGTTCAAGGGAAAGTGGATCGTGTCCGTTGATTTTGAAGCCGAATCCAACCGCTTATACGAAGGGTCATTTTTTTAGTTTTAATCACCAAGGATCCTAGATGCAAGAGTGGTGGAATATCCCGAAAGGAGAAAGGTCGAAGCGCCCTAGAGAAAGGATCCAGGTCATGGCCATGGGTTACATTGAGGACAGAGCCAAAATAAAGGGAGGCTATCTTCTGAGCCCCGGGAAGAAAGCGTGTGGTCGTTCCTTGTGCTCGAAGTTACGTCCACCCGCCATAGAGGAAGGCAATTAATGAAGATTGAGCTGGTAGTTGAAACTTCAGCTCTAGCCATGAATGTAAGGCATGGAGGTTCTGGTAGGCAGTCTGCCCAAGACCGTCCTGTGTGCAGGTTGATCTAAAAGGGCCATGTCGATCTGATGTTCTTGTCCGACCGGAGGAGCCTACACAAATTAAGTTGGACTTTAATGTTTCAACTACCCTCCTGGTGCCAAGGGAGCGTACTGCTCTGAGTATATATTCTCAATTTTTTGTATTTTGTAAGTATCGATGGTACAGCAAAGCTCTCGATTGTAAAGTTTTAATAGGCGTTCTAGTTCTCTGGTTATGTATCTATATGTGAAATTTCTTGTTTAATGACAGACAATTTTCTTATCCCATTTGGTTTTCATCTCATACTAAGGGAGTTCATGATCGACTGATTCGCATGAATTATTGTGACTGTGTTGTGATAAAGGTTTTATTGTAACACTATTATATTCTCCAGTGTTTTCTGCAATTTGAATGTAAGACATTCTTGTGTTCAAGTTTTTCTTCTACAGGCTGTTAGAAGCTCGACGCCTACAACAGCCTGTCGCATCTCCTCACAGAATTCTTCCTCCTATTCACCCTTACTACAACTTACTGTCTGAAGTTTAACTAAGACCTCACCTGCCTGTGCATGTCCAACCTAGTTTCGGAGTTAAAATGATATTGTTCTAAGTTTTTTTCCATTTGATCACCCTTTATAAACAAATCATGACATAAACTGATGGGCTTCGGGCTCTGCTCCTGCTTCAATCCAGGAGTGACTTCCGATGCTAACACAACGCACCAAAAAAACCCTAACTATCGGCCCTTTCGGCAACACCTGCGAAGCAGATGAAGTCTCGCCCAAGGTAGAGGCAAGGGTGGTTGCAAGACTTGGGTGTCTGCAACCTTAGCTAGGACACAGATCTGTGATTGTACTACTTAATAAAGCACTTACCATCATCAGTTCCTCAATATGTAATCAATATCCACTTCGTTGATATAACAGAGCTTCGCAGCATTCACACTGATATGACGTATTTAAGCACTTAGCATAAACAGAGAGGTAGATCTAGCAGATCAAGCACTAAGCACATTCATATGGATCAAATCTAACATTCTCACATTTCATTAGCACTAAGAATAAGCAGATATATCTAATCATCTCAAAGCACTTAGAAAAAGAAGACATAAACACATTAAGACAAGCACAAAGCAAGACAATATAGTGTTTATTTGGTTCACCCCCACCTTGGGGCTACGTCCACCAACTCTTCTTCTTTATTGTCTTCAGTCAATCGGTTACAAGCACAAAGCCATCAAAACCCTTACTCCACAAAGGACAGAAGATCTATGCAGCTCGCTGGATCCTTCTTCCTTGTGTTACAACACTCAGCCTTCCACAATCTATTACAAGTACCTACACTTAGCTCTGCAAGTCTATTATAGTCATGCACAAAGCACTTACAGACTCTACTTGCATTGAGCATACATTCACATCACATAGATGCACTACTCAACTACTTGCACTTAGCATACATTCACATCACATAGATGCACTTCTCAACTACTTCTTACATTGCCTAGCCTTCTATTTATACATACAAAATAGGCCTAAACATGGGTAAACCTATGGGCCAACATCCAATTCCCATTACATATTCCCACATCCCAAAAAGGACCTATAGAGGGGCCAAGATCCCGTGATCTCCGCTTCATCTTGCGCTCCTCCTTCAAAGGGCCGTCGAAGTCCCAAAATAGGTCAATGTGACCAAGAATCTCCCAAAAGTTGGTTAAGGGCCAGCAATATATAATTATTTTATCACATTAAAATTTCATTGGAGGTCTTCCATATTTCTCACTAAGTCTACATGTCTTGTTCTTGCAACTTCCTAAATAAATAGCATGCTCATTTTGAAGAATTGTATATGCATATTCCTCATATCTACAGATTTTTGTTGCATCTTCCACATATATATAGACCTCATTATAAATCGTTTATGCTCTATAAGTAACCTTAAGCTTCTGATCAATGTGTATACAACAACATTTGTTAGCTAAAAACTATAATTTACAATTTTGGAAACATATGCACAATTTTGCCCTTTAAGGTCAACAATCTTTTTCCTTTTGATTTCTTGTAGGTTTAGCTACTAAATTCACAACTCTGGGTGTATATATGGATTCTTCTATCCAATATATTTATGATGACTACTTTCTTACCCAAATCCGAGCTTTGAGCAAAAAGTTATAATGATTTGAATATCACTAATTTACTCTTTTTATACACTTTTCAATATGGTGCAATTAATTCCAGACACCAACTTTTGTAACTTGTCTAAGTAATTATGTAAGGAACTAGGGAAACTTTTATATGAGACATATATAACAATGATGACAGGGAATTCATAACAACTCTCATATTGTGAATCTGATGCTCTAGTAACAAACTGTAGCAATCTGGAAATGACAACTTTGCCCTTTTTCACCCCTTTTTCCAAACTTAGAATTTTTAGCCAAACTAGCTATCTCCCAAACTGTGCACTTCTAGAAAAACTTCACTAAACCAAAGTTTAATGGTTTGATGATTATACAAAATGTTGACTAGATAAATTTTTCCATATTTTCCATCTAGGGACTCTTTTCCTCATATGAAAATCCCAAAAATTCCAAAAAAGTGGCTTGGAATAATGGATTTTGCCCTATTTCAACATCTCCATTCCAAACCCCTTATAATTTATTCAATTCCTTCATGCGTTATTTCCATGTCTACTTTTTGGATTCTCTCCAAGAATTTCAGCTTAATCTGGATCTCTGCCAATGATCTAGACCCGGATCTTTAAAAACCACTACTTTGCAATTTATGACAAATCCAAGTACAAATGAGCAGTGACATTCTCTCACACTTTTGTAGATCTCCTCATTGTGTAAAAAACCTATAAGTTTCATCTCAATCTGAATTAATTTGCTCTAGTTATGGCCAAAATAATAAAATGGCTCCAAACTTTTTTTTTTTTTTGAAACTGTAGGATAATTTTGCTTATGTGGCGTCTTTGCTTACATGGTTGTTGATGTGGAATTATGTGTCCATGTGATACCCTAAGGTGATGCCATGTCACCCTCCCAACCTTACCTCGTCAGCCTTTATCATTCTCCTTGTCCTACCTCTCCTCTTTTCCCTTTACGTTGACCTTAAACATTAATAAAATATTAATATTTTACGAGCCCCACCTACCCAATTTGCACACCCATGACCCTAGATGGGACAGGGTCCCACCTTGAAGGTCAAACTTCCATGTGGCACCCCTTCATTGGTCATGGGGATGGGCAGGTCCCATCCCGCACCTTTACCTTGGTGTGCAAACTTGCATTCCTCAATGATATGATGGTGGAGATGAGGCGAGATCGACAACGGAGAGGCCATGTCACATCCCAAATGTGCATGAAGGTTAACACACCCCCTGGGGAGTGACACTACAAAACGATTTCTATGTGGCATGATTTGAATGGTGTCACATCATAGAAGGCCTCAAGCAAAACCACCTTGCTACCCATGCGACATTGATTTGTGGTATTGGGCTATTCGACAATGCTCATGTTGCTCCCACGTCACCTGCTGGACCCGCCATGTGCATGGAAGACCCTACCACCGTGCCACCAACTGCCACCATGGAAGTCCATGTCACCTTCTTCCACGTCATCGCCACATCACCGCCATGTGGCCTCCACGTCATGGTAGGAAAAATTATCCAAATTTTCCTTTTTTTCTAAAAATGCATAATTTCAAAAAAAAAATGAAGGTCACCATGGAACCCAAGATTAAGGTTCCTAATAGCAAATTTAGGCCTGGTGCGTATCGACTCAACCTGTGCACCTGAAATTTGACTTCTTATGTCGAATCCTCAATGGATTTCGTTGTAGAAATTGGGGGGTTTTGCCCAATTTTTCCATGGTTTCACTGTAATGTCCATAATTCGACCACTTGTAGGCTCAAAAATGCTCAAATGAAGGTTAAAATTGCGGATTTTAACCCCTAAACTTGAATTCACAAAAATTACAAGAAATG
The DNA here is from genome assembly GCA_009831015.1 of Picea engelmannii. Classification (NCBI taxonomy): domain Eukaryota; kingdom Viridiplantae; phylum Streptophyta; class Pinopsida; order Pinales; family Pinaceae; genus Picea; species Picea engelmannii. The sequence goes on along the minus strand of ML786888.1, from coordinate 526,595 downwards.
TCCCCACACTTGTTGGGCTCGTGATTTGGTTAATTTAATAATGATGATTAGATCCTTTTTGGCCAATAGTATATGTGTATTTTCCTATTTGGAAGAAGTTTTGAAGGATTTTTGTATCAAATCGCCATAGCTTACACGAGGTACGTATGATTGATGTTTTAAGATGGTTTCAAGTGTAATTCAACATGATTTAATGATTCCAAGAAGTTAATTCAAGATCTATGTGTCATAGGGCAAAATCGTATGGCATTTTTCCATCCGCTACTCCATTCGATACTCCATCTGGCACAGCGTCTGACACTCCATCCTGCACTAAAACTGTGGGCAAGTTGGCGGTTATCATATCGGCGGCCAATGATGGGAAAATCGGCGACATGGGTTTTTCTTGTGCTCATGGCCTCCAACTACTAAGCTTCTGATAACTTGGATTGGGTTTTTATATTGGGCGTTGATTGGTTCGCTTAGTTTCTAGAAGCCATCGGTAGTTAAAACGCATTAAGTGTAATTTACAATTTTTAGAGGAGGTTGACCCTTCCAGTGGTCGACCTCTCAACTTGTAACCTCTATAAATACCATGACAATGGTCAGACAAATAGTGAAGGATAGTTAAGTTCAGAATTGTGAAGCTACCATTGTTTTTGTTGTTTCAAGACATTTTCATAAACTTGTGTAAACCGTGTTTTTAATTTAAATGTTGAAATCGTGTTGCTTGAGCTCATGATTCACTGTTGAGGAGTAGCCACGACCTGCTGGGGGTCCCACCAGTGGTCTGGGTGAATATTTAGTTAGTTAGCTTGTGAATTCAAGTAGTGTAATTGTTATTTCTTTTATTTCATGTACATGAGTTTTTATCATTTCTACTTATTGTGTAATTGTTGTTCATAGTTTAATTGTTTCAGTTTCTTGTTGCAGGTTGATTATGAAGGATAGTGTTAATATGCCATGTCTCTTTAATTAAATACGAAACAATCTTAACCTTAAGCCACTAACCCCTGTGTGATTAAATGATAGACTAGAATTTATGTATGTTGAAATACAATAGTTAGAAGTTAAAACTAAGTTAATAGTTTCTTTGGCAAAGTTTCGATGGATGGATAATTGTTAGTTTTGATTTTGATTCATAGTTTGCTTATTTAGTTGCTATTTAGTTTGCTTATCTAGTTTGTTCAATTAGTTTGCTTACTAATTCTCTTGTCATATGTTGAAATAGAAATAGGATTTGAGTTATGTCTTTATGAGTATTTCCCTTTGCAATTTAAATTGTTAAAATATGATTAGTTTAATTTACTTTATGCAATTTCCATTTTAGATCTAGATTGCAATTTCAATTTGAAGTTTGCTTTTGAGTTTAGTTCTTAGTTGTAAGTCTCTAGTAGCATGAATTTGCTACATTAGCATATGAGTACATTTGAATTCAGTAGAATAGTGTTTTCATATCGTTGATGGTTGATGCATGAATTGAAGAACCACATGGATTTTCAAGGTAGTTGATGTTCCTTCTATAATGGCTAAGTTCTCATTAGATTGTCTAATTCATACCTTTCACTTTGCTATAAAAGTTAATATTGAGTTTATCCCTCTTGAGTTATCGTTAGTTGTTAAATGTCATCGTGATATCATAAGACACCGAAGACATAACCATCAACACTATATTTGAAGTTTTCTTGCTTTTGTAGATTAGAGAATAGTTCTCTTGTTATTGTAGATTAAAGAATAGTTTTCTTGTTATCATAGATTAAGAGTAGTGGTTGACTAGTATTTGAATATTGTCATGATGTTTTCAATTCAATAGATTAAGATTTCCTTTTGTAGAAGTAATTATGAAGTTTATCTTAAGAATAGAATTCACTTGCTTATTAATTTGATTAGCTACTTGTTGAGTAATTTTGATTAGTTTACTTGTTGCAGAAGTTTCCATAGGTTAGTTTGAATAGGAGTCACTTGCTTGTTTATTTGCTTACTTGTTGTTGCTCTTTGATTTCAAAAAAGATTAATTAGATTAGTTTGATGTTGTTATTGTTCATTAAATAGATTAAATAGATAGTTTGTTTTTGCTCATTGTAATGATTAAGTTAACTTGCTTAAAGTAGGGTTTTCATTTGCTTTCTTAGAGCAATCCATCGATCCATTGTTCAAAAGTTACTTAGGATAAATAGTTTCAGTTTCTTGATAGGGTTTGATCATTAATAGCCGTTGCTTGAGTAGAATAGCCCTTAGATAGACCATTTCCTTAGTTAGACTATACTACCTCCAACCTTTCTGCCTTGGCACATATAGTGCTACAAATCTAAGTTAACTTACCCCGGGTTGACAATTTAATTGAGGGTTTTTAGTGCATATAGAACACCCATCATTTTTGGCATCGTTGTCGAGGAGTTGTCTCAAGGTAGGAAATAGATCATTTCTAAACCTTAACATTAGTTTGGTGGTAGGGGAACTTTAAGACGAGAGGTAAGAACCTGCGCATCTGCTATAGCAGGTTCCCCCAAACCCAATGTTAGTTTTTCTTTTTCTTTTTCTTTGCTTTCATGAACAGATCTAGAGACCCAAAAGGTAGATACATTAAATCTAAATCAGACCTTTCAACCAAGGTTCCTTCCGACCTTTTTGGGGGAAGGAACGTTCCACTCATAAGCTCCACAGACCGATACTAAAAAACAGGATCTATCTCAACCCAAAGAGATAAAGTAGTCTCTGAAGAGACTAAGACAAGGAGCACTATAGAACAGAAAATTGAAGCATCAGTAATATTGGGACAGGAGGCAAGACCACTTGAGACTTCCACAGAGACTTCTTACCACCATCAGGAAATCCTAAATTTGAAGATATCATAGACTTTGAACATGTGAATACCTTGTTTGCTAGTTCAGCCAACATAATTGTCTCTCAAATTGACATAGAAACTTTGGCACCAATAATCTCAATCAGCTCGAGTAGAGTCCCATACATCCAAGTAGTAGGAAGACCTTCCCATCAGAGAGATACCTTTCTTAGACAAGAACCTTGGAATACCTTGTTTTCTTCAAGGATAAAACCACCTAGGTACACTCTTTTTGGAAATCAAACCAGTATGGATGATTGGGAGGATCATAACAATGTAAGACATCGGGAAGAAGAAGAAGTTGGAAACCAAACCAAAACTACCTTCGGGTTTCCAATTTTAGACACCACCCCAAATGTCAATATGAAAAATATTCCCCTCTCAACACTATCCACCTTTTACGGTAAAAGCAGTGAAGATCCATATACCTTCCTATTTGAGTTTGACATCTTATGTAGAAGCTACAACTACTTACAAGATGCCCAAAAACTAAAACTCTTTCCTGCCACCCTCAAAGACACTGCACTAAGATGGTTCATGGGGTTGGGAGAATCCAGTATTAGGTCTTGGGAATCCATGAAAGATAATTTTCTTAAAAATTACCAAGACTACTACAAGACCAAGGAGTCTCATAATGATATTTTCAAAATCCAACAGTTAGAAGACAAGAATCTCGAGGATTATATGGAACGGTTTGCTTATATCTCCCAGAAATCAAAATATCATGACCTTCCAGATGATGCAGTTAGGGCTCTTTTCCTTAAGGGAATTTCAGAGGAATACCTAGAGATACTTAACCTGATGGCATCAAGTGACATCTCCCATAAACCAATTTCCTAAATCTATGAAATGTGTAAGAATTACTCGAGTAGAGCTAAAACAGGAAAGCATGTTCGGGACCCTTATAATAGAAACTTAAAACCAGTTAGTTTAGGTGGTATCACAAGATCAGAGATAGGGAACCTTTTAGAAAACTTCAAGACAGATATCTTAAGCATAATAGGTTCCCAGTTGGACACTCTAAAAATTAAAAAGAAATAGGAGGAGGAAAATGCAGCAATGAGCATATATTGCCCAAGATGCGGGAGGAAGAATTCCTCAAGGGAATACCCATTGGATAACATTTCAGTTTGTGGCTTCTGCATGGAGGACCACTCAACTGAAAAATGTCCATCATTGCCCGTTTTTTTAGCCATCTATAGGAGTGGGGATCCTGGGGAATCCTCTTATGCACCTAGGAGGCCATGGCAGCCTAGGAACCAGCCCACATACCCAGATCCACAATCTCAAGTTCCAACCTATTATCAACAACAACAACAATGGAACTCACCAAGTTGGAAAAATTGGTCTACACAGTACCAACATCCTTGGCTTCAAGGATGGAGAGGAGGGAATAACCAAGGGAACCCTCAAACTCCACCTGTCCCTATGTCCAACCATCCTTATCCCCAATTTCCACCAAACACTCCACAACTTCTGTCAGGTTTTGTTCCACCACCTTTACCTCCTATTCAACAACAACAACCACAACAATATCAAAATGCAAGCACCCCAAGACCAACACTATTACCGACACAACCAATTCCCAATCCCAATAACAGGCCCACTCAACCTCTTCACAATGTTGAGATGCAAGCCTTCCCGACATATGTTATTACTCATGTTCCATTACAAGAGATTCAACCAAGGTTGGGAAACGTTCTGGACATGCAGAGACCTTCAGTAGTCATCGAGGAAGAAGAATAAGAAGAAATCCCCAAACAACCCACGGATGACACTAGGTGGGAAGATGTTATTATTCCTAAGGACCAAGAACCCAAGCTTCCCCAAAATGAACCTTCACAAATTACAAAGGCCCCTCCTTATCCAGAAAGATTAGTAATCGAGAAATCTACCACCCGACCAGAATTTGACATCTTGAATGAATTGAATAATATTTATGTCAAGATTCCCTTGCTACAAACCATTAAGGATATTCCAATCTACCGTAAGGTAGTCAAATAATTGTGTATTAAGAAGCCAGGTAGGAAGCAGAAGGATCCCCCAACAATACATTTGATAGAAGAACTTTCTGAGTACATATCAGAGCAACCTAAGGTAGCAAAATATGGGAACCCAGGAAACCTCGTAGTGACCATAACCATTAATGAGGTCTCCATTGGAAACACTCTCATAGACCTAGGGGTAGCCATCAATGTTATGACTACTACTACCTTGGATAAATTACAGTTAAAACCTCTTCGTAGGCCTACCCAAACCATTTTGGAATTAGCAAATAAGACCAGGGTTACACATGAAGGAATTTTGGATGATATCATAGTTACTTTAGCCTCTTGGGAGTACCCATTAGACTTCCTTTTCATCCACTCAAAGGATCCTACCAAAGGCCATCCCGTTATTTTGGGAAGACCTTGGTTAGCCACAGCCAATACATTTATTGGCTATAGAGAGGGAGAAATGACTGTCTCGAAAGGACTTTCTATCCAGAAGCTCACCATATACCCTCCAGCCCAACCTATCATGGAGAATCTATGGTGGCTTGAATTTCCATACAGTAATGAGGACTAGTAAGAACCTGTGTTTCCAAGTGACCATGCATAGGCACTTCATTTCTTCTATCACGTGTGTCGATTTTCCACAATCACGTGTGTCGATTTTCCACACATGTGTCGATTTTCCACAATCTTTTCCCCAATTTGAGTACATGTTTGGGAAATAATCTTAGGAACAATTGGACCCATCCATTTTGTCTTCGACATATTTCATTTTTGAGATAGATGAGTCTGCCACATCTTATACCATGCCCTACGAGATTAGTCCAGGAAAAATTCTACATATAAACTCTGGGCTAGATGCAGACCAACAAAAGCAGTTAGTAAGTGTCCTTAAAGAGAAATCAGGGGCATTCACCTGGGAATACATTGACATGAAGGGTATACACTGTGACACATGTATCCATCACATATATACCCAGGGGGAAGTAACACCTGTTAGGCAACCCCAGAGAAGGATGAACCCAGCACTCAAAGATATAGTAAAGGAGGAAATCCAAAAGTTATTAAATGTCGGATTTATTTATCCCATCTCCGACAGTAAGTGGGTATCCCCGCTTGTAGTGGTTCCAAAGAAAGTGACCGGCAAATGGAGAATTTGTGTTGATTTATGGGAACTCAATAAAGACACTCTAAAGGATTACTTTCCTCTTCCTTTCATCGACCAAGTTTTGGATACCCTGTCTGGAAAGAAAAAACTCTCCCTTTTAGATGGATAGCGGGTACAATCAAATTCTCATAGCACCCAAGGATCGGGACAAGACTACCTTTACTTGTCCTTGGGGCACCTATTGTTGTTGGGGAAAAACACCCTACGGACTAGCAAATAGAGTTCAGACTTTGCATGCAGATATGACCGAATAGAAATTACTTTCTACCTTCATCCCTAGATTTAAATCCCCTTTTCTTAGTAAATGCATGGAAAGATCAACCTACCTCTTTACCGGCGTTTGATGTCGATCCTCCATTGTGCTTGATTACTTGTTCGCAATACTCCTTCCAAAGCYGASTTGCATTCAAGACAAGCAACAACTATGCATGCATACTACTTATATACTAACGGGTTAGAAATCCAAATATAAACTAATCAAACCATAAAAAGTTCATGAATTGAGACGGGAAAAGAACTTTCTTTATTACTTTGAATGAGTCAACTTACAAAAGTTGAGACCGGCCACCGCTCCTTGAACCTAATCCTGGGCTCCTCTTCTTCTGTCCTTCAACTACTTTTCTTTGAATCTCCTTTGGCATTAGGAAAGGCTAAAGGGTTGGGACAATGGGAATACGTAAATGGGCAGAGTTTCTTTGCTATATTTTTCCTCCTCCAAATGGTACCCCTACCCCTTCTTTTATAGGCTAGAAGGAGCTAGTTATTTGGACGAACCCTCGGCCATGCATGGCCGGGAGTTTCAGTTAACTCACCCATAGCTTTTATTTCCCTCGGCAACTTTCCTTTTTTCATGTTTTTGTCGGTCCACGCGAGTTGTTTTGGGTCATCCAGTGTGTACATGCGTGCAGTAATTGGTTAGGGCGCATGGGCCTTTATACAAGAGGATTTTCAAAGAGTTGTTCAGCAGTGTTTTTGGCAAAGAAAGGATATGAGTTGGCCTGATGCCAGGTAATCATGTGTGGTGTAATTTAGGGTTATAACAGATGCCCCCTAATGTGTGAGGTCAGAAGAGCATCTGATGGTCGAAATACATTACCAATGTTTACTGATGTGTCGAACGATTGAGCCCATGGATCAAGAACCA
>ML786888.1:478417-515331 GCA_009831015.1 Picea engelmannii | reverse complement strand
CTCATTGAGCTGCTCAAGGTGTACTAATCATTCTTCAAGTGGAGAAGTGTCTGGCGATAATTGTACTGCCAATTTTAGAGATGGGATCTGACATTCAATGGGCAAGACTACCTCCAGCCCGTAAAAGAGTTGAAAAGGTGAGAAATTGGTTGCAGTCTTAACAGATGTTCGATAAGCCCATAATGTCGAGTATAACATCAAATGCCAATTTGACTTGGCTGAGTTGATAGTTCGTTGTAGAATAGTCTTTAGAGTTTTGTTTACAGCTTCTACCTACCCATTGGCTTGGGGGTAGTAGGGTGATGAATGCTCTTGCCGTAACCCAAGCTTTGATGTTAATTCAGTCATCATTTGGTTCTGAAAGTGACTGCCATGGTCAGTAACAATCTCTCTCGGGACGCCAAACCTTGCTATGATCTGGTTGAATAAGAAGAGAGCTGCAGTCTCTCCATCATCTTTAAACGTTGGCATAACTTCGACCCACTTAGTGAAGTAATCTATAGCTACGATGATATAGCGGTGCCCCCTTGCTAACGGGGGGTTGCAAGTAGTGTAATCAATCCCCCACTTGGTGAAGGGACCAACTATGATGACAGGAAACATAGGAGCGGGATGTGCCCTCATCTTATGAGAGAAGACTTGGCACGGATGGCACTTCTTGACCAATTCTATACAATCTTTGATGAGTGTCGACCAGAAGTAACCTGCTCGTAGAATCTTTTGGGTTGTTGCCAACCCAGACAAATGACTGCCACAAGCTCTGGTATGGCAATCGTTGAGCACAATGATTGCTTCCTCATGTGTGAGACATCGACGTAAGATGTAGTCTACACCTCTCCGATACAACATATCATTGAGTATGAGATAATTATTATCTTGATGGCATATACGCCAACGCTCATCACGAGAAGCAGAAGTGGGGAACTTCAAAGTCTGGAGATAGATAAGTATATCTCTGTACCACGGATCTGAAGATGTGATCAAAAACATATCTCCCCGGATAGGCGATTCTTCAGGCACAACGTCACCTGACTCAACCGGAAGTTCTGAAATGAGCTCTGCGAAGACCAATGACTTTTTGGACTTTGTTGAAATGAAGTCTAAGTCAAATTCTTTGAGGATGACTATCCATCTACTGATTTTTCCACCTATAACCCGTCATGTCAACATGTACTGGAATGGATTCACGACAACAATGACTGTGGTCTTGCGAAACAGAACATAATGACGGAACCATTGAACGGCATGAACTGTTGCCAATGCAAGTTTTTCGATATGAGAATAATTAAGTTCCAGTCCTACGAGGCCTCGGCTCAGGTAATAGATCACGTATTCTGTGAACAAATCATCTTCCTGAACTAAAACCATGCCAATGATTGACTATGCGACAACTAGATATAATAAGAAATCCTTGTTATAGTTAGGTGGTCGTAGCAGAGGTGCAGTTGTGAGGGTGTGTTTTGATGCGTCGAAAGAGAATCGAGCGGCATCATCCCAGTAAAAAGGAACGTCTTTCTTCAGTAAGCGCATAAAGCCCTTGGTGATTTTGGCATAGTTGGCGATGAAGCGTCGTAAAAAGTTTGCCTTGCCTTGTAGACTCTGAAGTTGAAGGATTGTGCCGGGGGGGGCAACTGGATTATTGCCTCCACCTTGAGAGGATCGACCATGATCCATGTTGTTGATATGATGAAACCTAACAAACGTCCTAACATTACGCAGAAGCTGCACTTGTTTGGATTCAAGCGAATCCTAAAGTAGCGACAGCGTTCGAAGATTAGTCTAAGGTGTGTAGGATGATTCGTCCTCTTGCGAGATCGGGATGCTAAATCATCTAGGTAGGCCTCGACTATATGCTTGAGGTCATGAAAAGCAAAATACATGGCCCATTGGACTGTGGCTCCAACATTTTTAAGGCCAAAAGGCACCTTACGATATGTGAATGTACCCCACAGACAAATGAATGTCGTTTTGTGTTGGTCTTCGGGTTTAATTTGGATTTGATTATATCCTGAAAAACCGTCCATGAAAGAAAAGGCTTCGCAACCAACACATTCATCAATGATCTGGTCAATGAATGGTGTTGGAAAATTATCTTTGGGACATGCCTTGTTCAAATCACGGAAATCGATACATACACGAATCGTGCCTTGTTTTTTATTGACCGACACAGGATTTGACACCCATTGAGTCAAATGGATAGGATAGATAAAACCTGCCTTTAGCAATTTCTCAACCTCAATCTTGATGGTTGCTACTTTCTTGGGATTAACTAGACGAAGCTTCTATCGAACAGGCTTGGCATCAGGTACGTTGTGATTTCATGTTCAACTGTTTTTGGATCGATACCTGGCATTTTCTCATAAGACCAGGAAAAAGCGTTGTTGAATTCTTTGAAAAGATCTGTGTAGATTTGAATCTCTTCGGGGGAGCAATCTGCTCCGATGAAGACGTTCTCCACGACGCCAGGGTTTCAGGAGATGTTGACTGGTATAGTTTCAGCGATAGTTTCCATATTTCCCTCAGCATAAATTTCATGTGTAGCTAAGAGATTAATAGGACACGGCTGATCTCCCATCATGGTCACGGTGAATTCTCCTGCTTCGATTCGATTTAAATCTGGGAGGAAATATGATCTGTGATGAAGATCTTCCCAAGGTTTGTCTGGACTAGTCATTTCTTTGATTACTACTTCATCAGAAGGCAAGACTAAGTCTAACGAATCGATATTAGCGAGAGAACCCTGAGCCCAAATAGGCTCTAGAAGTGGATCTAACTCTTGTGCAGGAGTCAGATCAGTGTTAGTTGAAGCTTGCTGGACTAAAGAGTATGCTACTTCAGCAGCAGACAAGGGCATGGACATGCCTGGGTGCCCTGTCTCATCCATCGTGGCCGATGGGGAAGGAAGGATCCATGGATCCTCAAAGTAAGTCGTACGAAACGACAAAACGTGAAAAATCTCAACCTTATGGTGATTAGATATAAATTTGATATCGCCCTGAGGAGGTGGGTAATCTAAGGTACCCATCAAGGATGGGCACAAACCAACTCCTACGTTGACAACACCTGGTTGAGGATTATCAATCATTGGGACCGTGGATGCCCCCAAAGCTGGGTCAGGTCTGGAGAAAGACAATTGATCGATGGTCACTATCCGACCTTAGTGTGGAAACAACAAGACCCGAAAAATTGTAGCAACCACAGCTTGCATATCATAAGTGCAACTCCATCCTAACAAGAGGTTATAGTCGAGGGGAGCATCGACTACCTCTACTTCGACACACACGGTCTTCCCTCCTAATTGCACGGGGAAAGAAGGAACGATGCCATGTGGTCGGAACGAATGACCGTCGAAAGCAGTGAGGAGAGTAGGTGATGGAGACAAAATGGGCTGGCCAATGGCCTTCCAACATGCCAACGACATAACGCATGTCGAGGCGCCCTCGTCGACCACAGTGCGAAAGATATTCCGAGTAAAAGTTTTCGTGGGGTAAGCCACTACTATCTAAAACGCTACATGGTAAGGCAGACAAGGTTTTAAGTCAGTTGTATCTAACATGATGGTACCCAGATTACAAGTCTCTATAGAGCCCAAAGCGGTTAACAAGGCTTTCCTCTGAGCAGGCCAGCTTTGGAGGTCCTCCAAAGCAGACATCGCACAAGGGGTTTGTGATAAATCTTCCACCACAGAGTAGTTCTGGGCGGCCCTTGCGTTTGGGTTATGAGAAGCTTTTTTAAATGCACCTTTTGGAATGCGTGTCATTTTTTCTCCCAACGTCTTCTCAATCTGTAGAGGAAGAGATGGGAGGTCAACTTCTTTACCCTCCTCAGAAGCGCTTGGTTTACTATAATCGTGTGCTCTAGTCGATATGAAAGCATCACCTCTAACCATATAAACGTTCGCGGATGAGGGGTTGTTCAGAGGCGGGCAGGTTTCTTGGTTGCCCCCTTCCGTGCTTGCAGAGGCTTGAGTTAGATTTTGCCCATGTTGAAATGGGTTCGTCAACACCGCCTGTTGTTGCTGCGTGATAAATTTTTGGGCCTCTGCAAGTCAAGGACATAGATGGGTCGGGTGGTCTTCCACGCACAAGTTGCATGGATACCTCGCCTTCCATTTTTCAGTGTTGTCCCCACCAGCATTATCGTTGGGTTTTTTATCCCCCTTACCCTTCTTTCGTTGTTTTTTCTTCCCTTCGGGCTGCTGGGTGGCCTTTGGGTTAGTCGACTGCACTGTGTGTACTTCCGACGTTTGGGTAGGGGGAGCAGCCAAAGCAGTAGTTTGGCTGGCCGTTGTGTGTTGTATGGATAACTTTTGCAACTACTTTGTCAATTGCTCAGCGGGCTTGGTTTGTGTTGAACCGACAATACCATCGGCATCCAGTCCAGCTCTCTGTCTAGTTTTATCCAGTATTGAACGTGGCGCATCTGGCAAGATGTTGTATAATAAACCGGACTGAGCATAGATGAGCTCAATCTGTTGATCCCTCATGATGGCGTCTTCTTCAGAGAAAACTCCAAATGTCGCGACGTCTTTGGATAACTGCGGGACCAAAGACTTAAGGAACCACTCAAGCAGGAATGTTGGTGGGACTGGTACTTTGATTAAACTCTTCTGGCGTCTCCATTCTTGGATGTGATCAGAGATATGGTCTGTTGTTGTCTGTTCGAAATTGGCGAGCAACTCTGTGCTAGTGTCGTATCTCACAGGTAACTGGAAATGGTTCAGGAAATCCATCGCCAGTTCGCCAAAAGAAGAGTATCTTGAGTGATCGAGCTCAATGTACCATTTCGCGGCACTCCCAATGAGAGTACGTTGAAACACTCCCAACTGTACGGAGTCATCTTTCAATGAGTTAGATGAGCACCAAAGATGAAAGGTAGTCACATGATATCTTGGATCTTCATTAGGCTTGGCTTCAAACTTTGGAATGTCCAAAGGCAACTTCGTCGGCATAGGAGGCCAACGCGGATCGTGACAAATGGGGTCATTCAACAACCTTGTCAAATCTGGCAAGTGTAAAGTTGCCAGGAACGGTAGTTTGGGTTGTTGCTGATAATCTAGGAAAAAGGGTCCTGGAGTTTGACTAGCACCAGGTTGCCAGGAAAAATTTGGTTGCTGGCCCGGATTCTGGTAGAAACCATGGCCCTGGCCAGCGTATGGATTTTGCATATGTGGAGACATCATCGACCGATTTCCCAAATAGGACATAGATTGTTGAGCATGAATTGTATTCGAAGGACTTTGGGAAGGATTACCCCATGTCAGTCTCGTGGGGATAGGCATAGTAGTTTGTCCGGGGTTCCATTGATTGTCGAAAGAATTACCCCAGATCGACATTCCAGAGGAGGGAACAGATCCTTGCCCTGAATTCCAAGGTCCTGCTAGGTTTGCCCCCTGTGCAGGAATAGTACCCTGTACAGGAGTAGATTGTCCAAAAATGGGGTTGCCCCCAGTCGGGAAAGCGGCTAACGAGAAAGTGTTGTTACCAAACGTTATGTTCCAAGAAAACGGTGTCGAACCTACCGGCATACTATGCGAAGGTGGTCCTTGACTCCCCACTCCAAATAAACTATTGTGTGTAGGTTGCCCGACGGATTGTTGATGCGAACCACCGAGTGAAGGGGACAAAGGAGGGATATGACCTCCTCCGTAAACAAAAGGCATTAAAAGGGACAGGAGTGCCCCCTGTGTGACCTTACAGAGGAGCGCTAGAGCTCCCTGCCCCCAGACCCAAAGTCTGTAAAGTGGAGTAGGAAAGTACAAGACTTGTACCCGAACTAGGCATCCCGTATGAGAATGGAGGGCCTGTCGCACTAGGTGTGAAAGGGGTTGTGGCCGCCACCAAAGACGAGTTCGAACCACTGTGTGAAGTAGTTGTGGTCGAGACCATGGTGTCTTGGACCGACGATGGTAGGTTAGGAGATGATGGCTCTCCTGTGGTGACAATCGTGGTGGGAATTGAAGAATTCCCAGAAGGAGTAACAGCATTTGTTTCCATTGTTGTGTGTGACACTGTCTGGCGCTCGTAAAATTGAATTGGTACAATGAAAGGTGCCAAGAGATCAGTGGTTGGGGTTTCAACCGAGCCAAGAGTGGTTTCTTCAAGGTCCAAAATGGTTGATTCCTCCGGGGGTTGTTCGGGCACAATGGTTTGTAACCCAGTCGCTTCAAAAGACCCTTGTTGGTCTAGCTTTCGCCTTAATGGTGGCAGAGGTGGCTCCAGTGTAATCGGCGATAGGCCAAGAAACCTTCGTGATCAGTGGAGCTCGGGATCCTACACTGTGTGAGAAGATCCAAGACACTCTAAGGTAGTCTAAACGCTCAAAAGTAACACACACCAAGAAAGAATCCCTAGAAGATAAGACAAGCAAACACTAAATTAATTGGAAGAACAGTTACAACAGCCAACACTGGAGCAACTTACCGGTGCAAGTGCAACTCGAACACGGAATCACCCTCCGGGTATACTCTGCAAAGTGTGGCCCGATGTCTGTCCTAGGTACCGCGGTATACCCCCGCAGTCACATGTGTATGTCCCTAACAAATATTGGCAACTAGGTTGCCACCACGCGAACAGTCACCAGGCGGGTACAGTCGAAAGTTGGGTAGACCACAATGAGCAGGGTATTGAGCCTGAAACCTGTCAAGGGTATCGAGAGCAAATGGTCTGGAAGACAACTGAGGACCTCGAATGGATTCGAGACCCATGAAGCCCCGTGGCAAATGCAAATGACGGAATCCCAAAACAAGCCCTCTATATGTGTTCTCCACTATGATTGGTCCGACTTTGGAGGGGTTATCTCTGCTACCTTTCCGCACGCGACCTCGTGTTTATCCCCTTTGTTAGAGGGGGGTCCCAGATAACTTCCACGAAACTGGACTTAGACACTCCCTATCTCAAACTCCAATGTTTGATTTTAAATGGCCTTGAAGAGTTTCCTCTCCAACCTAATCCAAGGCCCTAGTCCTGAACTAGTTTGTGAACCCTACAAACATAAAAGTCTAGTAGATTTTAAATTTAGCGTTACTTTTGTGGCTTTGTCTTACGTCAAGGGGTATGAGGGTGAAACTGATGATGTGTAAAAGATGAAAGCAAAAAAGGAATAAAAAAGATGGAAACAAAACTTTTACTGAATGCAAAATTTCAACTACTTTTCAAAAGAAAGATTTTTTAACTTTTCTAAGATTTTGGATAGCAAACTCAAAGGAATTTCACTCGACTACGAGCTACTTATGATCTAAGTGAACTGCAAAAACTTATGAAATAAAATACTTTTCCCTGGCCTAATAATGCAGAAACACATTGTTCAACCAAACAAGAAAATGAAAAGATTTTTATTTTATTTTAAATGCTAGTAAAGCAAGAAAGGAAAAATAACGACAAGCAAAAACCAAGAAAAACAATTTTGGCCTAATCGCATATCACAAAGAATCAGATTAAAAAATCACACAATAGCAATTGTAAAAACAATGACTCTCACACTTGTCTAAAAACCGTAAAATTTTTCATTTTTCTGACAACGTTTTAAACGAGAAAAAGCAAGCTAAGGGCAAAATTAATCCTAAGCTATTGACTGCTCAGACAGAGATTAAAACACCTGAGAGGAATAATTCTTATCAAGGGAAAGGATGGACGCCTTACCCTCAACAATAAGTATCCTATGCAAGCATGCGACTGTCACTCAAATAGCACGCCTGTGAACGCGCGCTGGATAGAGACAGAGGGCGTGTACACGCGGGCTGACCTTATACAGGTCGCGTGTATATCTAAACTCTGAGAAAAAATGAAAAAAGACAGACCAAACCAGGAAGAGACCACTGATATTGATAACCAGGATCCCTTCAAGGCTTGGATACTCTTTCTAACAGAAAAACAAATAATGCAAGGAAAAAATAAGAAGGCAAAAACAATTTGAGATAGGACTGTTAGCAAACAAGACTCAGACAGAATTCCAGAAAACCCCCTGAGAATGTGTGATTCTAACAGGGAAGAGGAGGACTGCCTCTGAGGTTCTCTGAACTCTACACGCTACTGCTACCTCTACAGCTAGTGTTCACACGCAGGTTGTGAGAGGATAGGGTGTGGGTACACGTGTCCAGGCCTTGTTCAGGCTGCGTGTACCTCTGTGGGTCCCGAAAAACACAGTCAAGCAAAAGTCAGGGAAAGATGGTATGGAAAACCAGACTCCCTGCTAGCTCAGACCTTACAGAAACAAAAAGAAAAGACAGGAGAGAAAAACTAGTCTTTAAACTACCCAAAAACTAAATAAAATTCCAGGAACCCTAGAGATTCTCCCCAGTACGGTTGCCTATAAGGTCTTGCCATTTGGATTGTGTAATGCTCCTGCCACATTTCAACGAACAGTACTAGGGATATATGTTGATATTATTCATGATTGTGTGGAGGTATACATGGATGACTTCACAGTATATGGTAATACTTACCAGGAAGACTTAGATAACCTAGAAAAAGTCCTTATCAGATGCCAAGAAATGAACCTGTCTTTAAGTCATGAAAAATGTAAAATGTTGTTGACTAAAGGAGTGGTTCTGGGACATCACGTTTCATCTGAAGGGATTAAATTCGATCCTGCAAAGATTGAGGTCATCATCAGACTTCCACCCCCCAAAACTCAGAAAGAGGTGAGAAGCTTTCTTGGACATGTCGGATACTACCGACGGTTTATTGAAAATTTCACAAAGATTGTTGCACCGATGTTTGGATTGCTAATAAAGGATGTTGATTTTCTTTGGACTAAGCAGTGTAAAACTGCCTTTGAAACCCTAAAAGATAAGTTGTCTTTGGCACCAGTTCTTAGGGGGGGCAACTAGGCTCTCCCATTTCACATATCCACTGATGCCTCTGACACCGCAATAGGAGGAATATTAGGGCAGAAAGAGAACCAACAATCCTATGCCATTTATTTTGTGAGCAAGAACTTGTCCCCTACCGATTTAAACTACATAGTTACCAAGAAGTAATTCCTGGAAGTAGTTCATGTTATCAATAAGTTTCGTCATTACATTACAGGTTATGAAGTATTTTTACATACAGATCATTCTGCCATTAGATTTCTCATGAATAAACCCATAACTAATGGTTGAGTGACTAGGTGGCTCCTGCTATTGCAAGATTTTAACATCACCATTCTTGACCGACCTGGAAAGGAGAATTTGATAGTTGATTTTCTTTCACGAATAAAAAATGAGGATGATGATATTCCCATAGATGATAGTTTCCCAGATGAGCACCTTTTTTCCCTTTCTGTAAATACCCCATGGTTTGCAGATATGGAAAAATATCTCGCTACTAGGAAGTTTCCATCTCATTTGTCACCTCATGAAAAGCGTGGAATTATTACGCTAAGTGCCAATTACTTTTGGGTTGGTCATGACCTTTTTCGTACAAGTCCTGATTTGATTATTCGTAGATGTGTCTAAGAAGACGAGATACCAGAAATACTATGAAAGTTGTCATGATGGACCATGTGGTGGCCATTTTTCTGGCAAACGTACAACATATAAGGTGTTACATTCATGTTACTATTGGCCTATCATTTTCAAGGATGTTGCGAAGTATGTGAGGAATTGTGACAGTTGTCAAAGGATAGGAAGACCCATGTCAGCTGACGAAATGCCCTTGCATGCCCAAGTTATGATAGAACCTTTCGAAAAATGGGTTGCGGACTTTGTAGGACCAATTTCGCCCATGTCTCGTAAGAAAAACTATATTTTGGTTTGTACAGATTATGTCACCGAGTGGGTAGAGGAAAAATACCTATTTAGGGCTACAGAAAAATTTGTTGTTGAATTCATTTATGAAGACATCTTTACCTGCTTCGGTGTGCCTCGTGAAATTGTTACGGGCCAAGGCACTCAATTCACTTCCAAGCTGATGAGATAACTAACAGAGAAATATGGTATTAAACATTGTATATCTTTTCCATACCACCCACAAGATAATGGTTAGGTAGAGTCTACAAACAAATTTCTAGAAGCTAACTTAACCAATACTGTTAAATTACAACAACGGGATTGGGCTGATAGGCTTCCAAAGGATTTGTGGGCATATCAGACCACCTGGAGAAACACCACCGGACATACCCCTTATGAGCTAGTGTAAGGGAAATAAATACTTCTACCAATAGAATTCCAAGTAAGGACCTTCCGTATTGTCGTAGAATTGGGATTAAACTTAGATGAGATTTAGAAACAACGAGCCCTACAATTAAATGAGTTGGATGAGATCACGCAAGATGTTATCCAATGAACAATATTAGTCCAAAACCATAGGAGCAAATGGCATGACAAGTTTATTAAGAAGAAACACTTCCAACCTAGTGATTGAGCTTTGTTGTTTGACTCCTGATTCAAAACCTTCAAAGGAAAACTCACCACCCGGTGGTTGGGTCCTTACGAGGTAGTCATTGTATATGAAAATGGAGCTGTGAAAATCAAAACAATTGACGATGGGCAAGTCTCCTTTGTAGTAAATGGACACCAACTCAAACTTTATCACAGACCCATTTCCAAAGAAGATTTTCTATAGGTCATGTCAACTGACAAGGCATTGGCCTTAGTAGATGGGGAAGTCCCCCCTTGTCCTTGAATATTTTCTGAATTTTCTACTATACATATGTAAATAATTTTGAATTTTGTTGATAAACAATTCTAGAGATATTTGTAGGTATTTATTTCACCAGGAGTAGGCAATTTCAAGGAAATATAAAAGAAGGATTTTTCTTCAAAACATTGCTATATTTGAACCTTATTGTCTGCTAAGCATCAAATGAATAACGACTTGCTGTAATTAGCCATATTTTTGCAAAGATTTTCATCTTCTTTTTTTCTTAAGGCATTTTAAAAAGCAGTTGCTCTTAAACACCTTCACCATTATATAAGGAAGTGATATTGTAACCATCAAGCTTAGAGGTCACTCATACAGTTTTCCCAAGAAACCTGAGTAAGTAAGTAAAGTGTCTTTATTGAAGAGTAACAAGGAGGTCCGATTAGTGGTTAGCCATGGAATCATCACAAAAACTTATAAAAAAAAAAAGTGAGTTGAGCCTAAAGATACCTTTCTGTTTTTCCCATTGGTACCATCCACTACACACTAAAAATACTTGATTATATCATATCTTTAGATAGGCTACGTCCGCTTAAGTACCCCTTACATCAGGAAAAACATTAAGGAATATATAACATAAAATCACCCTCTAACATAAATACCATCCCAATTGAAAAAAAAAAAGTTGTTTTCAGAGCTGTCCCCCCATATTCTTGCACAAAGAAATATTATACTAAAAATCTTAAAAGATGGAGGGCCAATCTCTAAGGGTGTAAGAGGCTAACCGCCCGGGATACTAAACAGGTCTGTTAGCAGTGGGTACCGACCTGTGGTATGACTAGGTAAACCCGTCGGAGTACTGAACAGGCTTGCTAGCAGCGGGGAATTCTACCTAGCGAGGATGATAATCTGACAAAAATAAATAAGAAATTTAAACTTGTCCTGATGTACGACATTTTGTAGAAAAATCTGACACGAAGTATGTATGGCCAAGGTAAGGTTAATGAACTCCATAAATTTTCCATTGGGGACTAACTTTGAGACTATCTTGAAACTCTCTCACCTACCTCTTCTTATCTATATATAGGATCTCTTATCCTATAGGTGGGGCCATCTTCTAACCGTCTCGTCAGAGCAATCTGTGAAATTTATCTCTACACTTAACAAGCTGTAAATATTCAGCTATTGGGGAAATTGATTAGTTTCCTATATTTTTTATTGTGAGGTGTCACAATACTTAGGTATGGGGGAGGGGTTTCATGAGTTGACAAAGGATAACACTGCCTAGAAGAAGTAGAATCTTAGAATTTTTGTAAGAATTTATGTGTATTGTTTTTATCACACAGGCTATGACATCAACGGTTATTTTATTTTTTTTGAAATGCCAATTCCCTGTGTGTTATAAATTACTGTACATATCCTTAACAAACCACTTAACTGGTTTATTTTTGTTACAGACTATTCATTACAAAATTGAGATTACATGTCTTATGCGAGTGGATTGAGTATGCATGGTGGAAAAATAAATAATAATGGAACACACTGCCTCTGCTCCTATTCACTGTGACTGTCAAATCATTCTAAGACTGCAACCTGTCCATTACAAGAGGAATAAAATTGCATTTCGCACAGAGGTACCATATGGAGTACCATATGGAGTGCCATATGGAGTGCCATATAGAGTATTGTATGAGGTGTCATTTCAAATACCATATGAGGTGTCGGATGAAGTGCCATATGAAAGAATACACTGGTAACTGTCCACAATTTCAGGTAACCAAGAATCAATTGCATTTATTTGAATTAGTTCATGGCAATTAAGATAAAATGATGCAAACATTAGACATTTTCATGATCAAATGTCCAAGTCAAAGTCTTGGACATTGATTTAAAACTCTTCATCATTATGATTGCCTCTCAAAACATGCCTTCAAATTAGAAATTGGCACTGACACATGGCAACTCGAGCGTGTGAATTCATTGATGAATGCAACTGTTTCCACCCTAGGCGCACTCAAAAATGGAGGGATCGCTCAATTGGTTATCCCATTTATTCCTCACACTCACCCTCTGCTCATTGTGTTCCCCCTTGTCTAAATGTGCTCAACGTCTGTCTCATTTCGTTCACCTATGTCCACATTGCACTCAGCCTCTGCTTAATTACACTAAGCCTCTGCTTAATCGTGCCCATCCTTGGCTCGATTGCACCCATCCTCTGTCAAATTTCTCCCTCTTTCCACTTCTCCACACTGTCATGATGCCCAAACAATATGAGTCGTCCTCCTATGTTGACCTCTTTCCCATCCCTGAGTTCGCACAGTGCAGAGAAGTGTTCCTTTGCGCAGGCTGGGGATCATTTTTGTCTCATTTGTAGGGCCACAACGACGACATTTCGATGCAATTCGCCCTTGGTTTTGATGGAAAGATGGCGCGCGTGGGGTCTCTCACCTTCGGGGTCTCTGAAGAATCCATAGTCGCAACCACAAAGCTTCCAATAATTGGGGATAGATGGTTTAAAAACCACCAGTTGCCACGATCGAGCTATAACAGGGTTTTCAAACCTGAATTTCAGAACATCTCTGGAGCTAAAGGATACTCCAAGGAGTGGATTAAAGAGGAGCTAATTAACCCTCTCATAGTCATCACCAGATCGATCACATGTGAAGGTAGATATTCCATCTTTAAAGCCTGTCACTTTCGATTATTAGCTCACTTTCAGTTCAATAAGCCATTGAATTTTCCCTTTTACTTCTTAAAGAGTCTTGAGAAGATGTCTTCCCAAGTAAGGAAGAATGTAACTAATCCCCATAACAACCTATTTCACCACGACCTTATCAAACTACTTTTCTTAGTCGAGTTGGAAAAACAGGGGAAAACGTGGGATGAGTTCATTTACCAATTTGCAAACCCTCATCTTACAATCAAGACTAGCAAGAAGACAATTGTTCTAGGGACTGTTACTCCATCCAAACCCCATTCTCCAAAGACTCTTACTCAAGCTATTCCTTTACTGGACCAAAATTCCAAGAAACTTGTTGATACCCCTGCAGCCTCATTGGGGAAAAAGACCAAGAATCCTATTGTTAACTCCTCGGTGCCTTTAATGACTATTGATCCTGCACCCAAAAAGCTACAAGAGGTAATTCAACAAGACTTCCCTGTGGTCCCCACAAATAGGAGAGGAGCTAATCGATTTAATAGAGGAGCTCTTCGAAAGAGTACCTGAAATACAAGAGGAAAACCTTATGTGAAACCCCCTGGCCACTTCAGACTCTATCCAAGTGTCCTCTGATCTCGAAAGCCCTCACAAAAGACTTAGGGAAGTGTCTGCAGAAGAATTGGAACCTCATAGAAAGACAAAATCTGAACCTACTTCTCCTTATAAACCCCCTATTACTCCTACTTCACATATGCCTATCCCAGATCCTAAAACTGGTAGACTTTCTACATATTTCAAGGGATCTAAACCCTCCTCCGAGATATCTAATCTTTCTCCAATCATTGAAAAGATACAATAGGAAAATGATCAGTTGTTGCAACAATTGGAAGAGAGGAAGACTTTAGATAAGCATATTCACCATGACAATGCAATACTCCAAGCAAAGGTGAATTCCCTTCAACGGTTGGTTGACGAAATGACCAAAACCAATTGCAACCTCAGGGCACAATTGAAGCAACATAAGAGGCACAAGACAAAATCTTCACGGCAAGAAGGAGAAGCTTCTAAAGCTAATCCTTCTTAGCAAGTTTAGTCATGTGGGGCAATTCATTTTGTTTTCAATGGGACCTGCAAAATCTCAAGTGTGGGGGTAATGTTGGGCTCGCAATTTGGTTAATTTAATGATGATGATTAGATCCTTTTTGGCCAATATTATATGTGTATTTTCCTATTTTGAAGAAGCTTTGAAGGATTTTTGTATCAAATCGCCATAGCTTACACCAAGTACGTATGATTGATGTTTTATGATGGTTTCAAGTGTAATTTAGCATGATTTAATGATTCCAAGAAGTTAATTCGCGATTTGTGTGTCACAGGGCAAAATCGCATGGCGTTTTTCTATCGGGTACTGCATCCGGTACTCCATTTGGCATTGCGTCTGACACTCCATCCTGCACTAAAACCGTGGGCGAGTTGGCGGTTATCATATCAATGGCTAGTGATGGGAAAATCGATGACATGGGTTTTGCTTGTGCCGGTGGCCTCCAACTACTAAGCTTTTGAAAACTTGGATTGGGTTGTTATACTAGGCGTTGATTGGATTGTTTAGTTTCTACAAGCCACCGACGGTTAAAACGCATTAAGTGTAATTTACTGTTTTTAGAGGAGGTCGACCCTTCCAGTGGTCGACCTCTCAGCTTGTAACCTTTATAAATACCACAACAGTGGTCGGACAAATAGTGAAGGATAGTTAAGTTCATAATTGTGAAGCTAACATTGTTTTTGTAGTTTCAAGACATTTTCATAAACTTGTGTAAACTGTGTTTTTAATTTAAATGTTGAAATCATGTTGCTTGAGCTCGTGATTCACTGTTGAGGAGTAGCCATGACCTGCTAGGGGGGCCATCAATGGTCTGGGTGAATATTTAGTTAGTTAGCTTGTGAATTCAAGTAGTGTAATTGTTATTTCTTTTATTTCCTGTACACAAGTTTTTATCATTTCTACTTACTGTGTAATTGTTGTTCATAGTTTAATTGTTTCAATTTCTTGTTGCAGGTTGATTATGAAGGATAGTGTTAATATGCCATGTCTCTTTAATTAAATAGGAAACAACCTTAAGCGTAAGCCACTAACCCCTGTGTGATTAAATGATAGACTAGAATTTATGTATGTTGAAATAGAATAGTTAGAAGTTAAAACTGAGTAATTGAGTTAATAATTTCTTTGGCAAAGTTTCGATGGATGGATAATTGTTAGTTTTGATTTTGATTCATAGTTTGCTTATTTAGTTGATATTTTGTTTGTTTATCTAGTTTGCTCAATTAGTTTGCTTACTAATTCTCTTGTCATATGTTGAAATAGAAATAGGATTTGAGTTATGTCTTTATGAGTATTTCCCTTTGCAATTTAAATTATTAAAATAGGATTAGTTTAATTTACTTTATGCAATTTCCATTCTAGATCTAGATTGCAATTGCAATTTGAAGTTTGTTTTTGAGTTTAGTTCTTAGTTGTAAGTCTCTAGTAGCATGAATTTGCTTACATTAGCATAGGAGTACATTTGAATTTAGTAGAATAGTGTTTTCATATTGTTGATGGTTGATGTATGGATTGAAGAATCACATGGATTTTCAGGGTAGTTGGTGTTCCTTCTATAATGGCTAACTTCTCATTGGATTGTCTAATTCATACCTTTCACTTTGCTATAGAAGTTAATATTGAGTTTATCCCTCTTGAGTTATCGTTAGTTGTTAAATGCCATCGTGATATCATAAGACACCGAAGACCTAACCATCAACATTATATTTGAAGTTTTCTTGCTTTTGTAGATTAGAGAATAGTTCTCTTGTTATTGTAGATTAAATAATAGTTTTCTTGTTATCATATATTAAGAGTAGTGGTTGACTAGTATTTGAATATTGTCATGATGTTTTCAATTCAATAGATTAAGATTTCCTTTTGTAGAAGTAATTATAAAGTTTATCTTAAGAATAAAGTTCACTTGCTTATTAATTTGATTAGCTACTTGTTGAGTAATTTTGATTAGTTTACTTGATGCAGAAGTTTCCATAGGTTAGTTTGAATAGGGTAGTCGCTTGCTTGTTTATTTGTTTATTTGTTTATTTGTTGCTTCTCTTTGATTTCAAATAAGATTAATTAGATTAGTTTGTTGTTGTTATTGTTCATTAAATAGATTAAATAGATTAAATAGATAGTTTTCTTTTGCTCATTGTAATGATTAAGTTGACTTGCTTAAAGTAGGGTTTTCATTTGCTTTCTTAGGACAATCCATCAATCCATTTTTCAAAAGTTACTAAGGATAAACAATTTAAGTTTCTTGATAGGGTTTGATCATTAATAGCCTTTGCTTGAGTAGAATAGCCCTTAGATAGCCCATTTCCTTAGTTAGACTATACTACCTCCAACCTTTTTGCCTTGGCACGTATAGTGCTACAACTCTAAGTTTACTTACCCCGGGTTGACAATTTAATTGAGGGTTTTTAGTGCATATAGAACACCCATCAACGCGTTTTCCTGAAAAAATCTAAAAACCATATTGTAGAAACAAAGAGTTTTTAACTCTGCAATTCCAACTTCTGCATGTTGAGTCTGGCCCATGCAGACTCAGTGTTGAACCTGCACTCTGATACCAATCTGTAACGTACCCAACCATCCAAGTTGAGTCTCGTCACTGTGGAAAATGACTTAGCTTGCTGACATGGAAAATTTAAAAATGCCCCATACCTATAAAATAAACCAAGGGCCAGTAGGTCCATAATTTAACATGCATCTAACAACATATGTTAAAACATGAATGCAACTATTTAATTAAACCAACAAACACAAATCATTCAAATATTCATTTACACAACAAAATATTCATAATAAAACAACATAACACTTATCTGTTAATAATTAACCAATCGGTTGCATACGAAGGATGAACCTCCCATCCATAGGCATTGTTGTTCAATTTCTCTCAATAATAGGCCACCCTCGAGTTGAGGCTATGAGTCCACAAGGAGATCTGGTCCTCTGATTGTCCCCTCTCCACATCAACAACACAAAATCCAGGTTCTACTCCTACAACAGTTCCAATCCACCATCTCTCTCTCTCTTCCCCACAACCTGGACAACCCAAGGAATGTACCCCCTTCACTGCTCACAGTCCCTTGGGCTATACCATTCGCTTATCAGAGCTTACATTTCACTTAGTTGGAAAATAATCTCTTGGTTGGGGACTTCAAGAACTATCAACTGCTTCTAGAGTGCTCACAACAACCTTCACAAGGTTCTTGAGCCATTTCCTCAACAGGAAAATACACAACATGCTTACAACTTGTTCTACAATCACACATGCTACATTTCCAACATAAAACAAAACCCAAAAATGGTTGCCTTCAAGCACAACATGGGTGGTGCTCTTCCTAGCACTCAACTCCTCTCTTGCTGCCCAAAATCTACATACAAAAATTGTCTCCATACGAATTTCCTTTTCCTCAAGCCAATTGACCAGTCACTCTACCCAATGTTGATTGTACTTCAGCCCCATGCTCCTCAATAATTATGGGATGTGACTCCTCACACCCACCCTCTTACATGAAATAAACGATTGGCTTTGGGAACACTCAACAACAAATACAAGGTTATACACAATGATAATTATTTCATATATGTGGGTTGGATTAATACCAATGAATAAAATCCCCCCTTAGACCCCTCTCTCTTGTAGAATCATATCCCCCCATCGTTTTCATCTTTCTCATATCACAACCAACGATTACTTTTTTTAATTATTTCAATGTACATAATACATAGTTTGGCCCTCAACCATATTAATCAATACAGGTTCTTTGCCCCTAACATACCAGCTCACTAGCCTAACTCACATTTATACAATTACATTATAATTTGTGAGGATTAAAACTGGGGATGTTACACAAGACATCTCATTACCTTGATTCTACTTCTTTATATAGTTGTTATCTAACCTCCTAGGAACTTTCTAGTAGGTAGAACCTTCTAGTAAGCCTTCTTGCAATTATTGATTTCAAACTATACATTATATCTACTCCATGGGCCTTATTCAATAGAGTTGGTCTCAATTCCTAAAAACCTATTTATTTACTTAAGGGGGTTAGAGTAGGACCCCAACATTCATTAAATGAATTCTCCTCGAAATTATGCTCGTTAGAATAAGAACTAGTGGCTAGTTTGGCCAAGTTCCCCTTTTGTTTTGTTGTTCTAGTTCCCAAGTTCTGAACTATGATTGACATAATCAACTTGCCAAATGTTTTCTTTAGGGCGAGGGAAGAAGATTCTCCCTTGGTTTTCTGAGATCGAGACCATGTCTTTTGACCTTTTGTATGCTTGGGAAACAAGTGTATCAACCCCACCTCTATTTGTTGATGACTAATACCAAGCCAAGTGGCAAGTGGCCACTTCCATACTATTAACATGTTCAATCAAAATATAGGAAATAACACACACCTCTACTTTTTTACCAACAACCATCTAAGGCCAAACATAAGTATTTTCATGATTGAGGTTGAACTTTAAAAAGTTTCCATGTGAGTTAATCGTGTATTTAGGTATTTGGATAATATTCACAGTATCCACTATCATAGTGTTATACCATTTCATAAAATACTATTCATTGTGGGTGATATTTTCAAGCCCCTTCAAAACGTGCCAAGGTGAATACATCATGCAGAGAAATCCCTTTTTCTCTGAAATCTCCAGGTGATGACCTTGTGGGGCCTCCCTCTAAAATACGATGAATGCCACAAGAATGTATCATACATAAAATGGTACCTCATGGCCTAAGCATATTGGCATGCATCAATAAACTCATTTAACATATATGTACACCAATTGAGATGAATGCTCTGAACACAAAACTCCTCCACTAACAAAGTGTCTCGGGTATACTCATTTTTGTTTGAATTCTACATTAACTAACGTGCCATAATTTGACAAGTAATGTTAACCCATACATCATTAATTAGATTAATTTTGTCACCTTTCCTATAAAGAATAGTGCCATACTTCTTATACATGTTCTATTCTTCTGATTTCACTATGATTTTATTAGGGCCCTGAAAACCTTTGGTGATGTCCTCTCCTTCTACCAGCATGCATATCACTACATGAATAACTTCAATAGTAATAGGATAAGGCCTGGCCATTCACAGACAACCTTGATGTACATGATAGGTAAGGAATTTCATGCATCTTATCATTTCTCTTGTGTTCCCAAATGCAAGAACCTTCGATAGATGCATTATTATAGATTCCTTTAGTGGTAAGAGTTCCTCCTATGACATAGGTTGTATCCCACCATTTCCTAGGATGGCTTTGTTTTTATATACAACAGGTTATAGGTCTGGAAACAAATATGCATCCATGAAATCATGGTCTATAAACTTTGTCTTCTCAAACCTGCCTTTCAAATCCTATATGACCTCCATCCAAGGGTCAACAACCTTATCCATTGTTACTTCCTTATTCTTCATCTCTCTAGGGGTTGGGTTTGATTACTTTCTTAATGCTTTTGGTTGAGGTTTGTTTATTACTACAAACACTTATCTTCATTGATGTTGTTCTTTGTTATCTTACACACTTCCTTTTGTATAATGCTAAAATATGCTCTCATATCTATTGCAACTATTGATGCCATGTGGGATTGGTATAGACGTCATGGTGATTATATCAATTGTGCAAAAATACTTGTGACTATTAGCTCAAAGGAAAAAACAAAGTAGTAAAATTGACTAAGTCCCAAACCTTATTAAAAAAACCCATTAAAATGTTGGTAGGTAAAGCCTGTCAGTTGACTCACATGCATGCGAACAGAAACCTATAACCATTAATTCACTTAACCCGCTAAAAGAAACATTAAACTCTAGTAACCATGTAGTGACAAGTTGTCTCGTCATTCCCATTTCCCACCCTATCATTCCCATTGCCAACCCTATCCTTATGACACAATCTCACCCCTAACACAACCTCTAATGTGGCACCTCAAAGTTAGTAAATTAGAAGCTAGGAAAATGCATTCCACTTCTAATCTTAAGTATACCATGGGAGTCTATTTCAATATTAAGGCACATGAACAACTAGTAGGGGCAATGGTCATTTGATGTTAGTCATGGATCGCTTCAACAAAATGATCATGATAGTACCTTGTATAAAGATAGTTTTAGTGCAACAAGTCACACAATTATTCTTTAAAAGAGTATGGGTGCACTATGGCTTACCATCATTGATCATCTATGATTGCAACAACAAATTTATCATATGTTCTTCACATGCACTATTGGTGTTAATGGAATACAAAAATATGAAGAGGAGTATTGCTTTCCATATTAAACATATAACCATATAGGGTTAGTAATCCACCCCATAATTCAATTGTTGCACATCTTTAATCATACACATCCTAAGACATTATGGGATGCTAATATCTCATATGTACAACACAAATGTAATTACGAACTACATAAAGTGGTAAGCACTTCACCTCTTGAAGCATGCCATGGAGTTTTGATGAAAAATGCAGTAGTCATATTAGTTTCTATCCTCGAGGCAACTACAAGGAAGTAGGCTATTGTACATGGGTAGATGATAAGCTTTATATACCGCATATGGAAGATTCATGATTGAGTACGAGAAGTTTTGCATAGTACTTAGTAGACATACAAGGCCATGCATGATTGATCTTTCATAAAGCATCGGTTTGATATACTAGGAGATGGAGTTCTGTTTTATCTTTAGAAGGAAATATTTAAGGATAAGAACACGAAGATCAAACCACTGAGATATGGTACTTACATTATCATTAACTAGATTGGAGGGAAAGTGTTCAAGTTGGACCTACCAACCTACATGGGGATTTACTCAATCTTAAGCGTGGATGTCTTGAAGCATCGTGAGCCATTGATGTTGGACAATGACATAGAAGAATATGTCATGCTTGCTTCCAAATAGTTAATTGTTGAAGTTGGCACATAGTTGGAAGTATATACACTTCTATGATGTATTAAAGAGCATGCAACTAGACAAGAAACTTTGAAACTTTACCGAATTGGGATAAAAGGTCAATTTCCCCTAGCTAAAAAAAGGCACCTTGAAGAAAATTAAAGTAAAATTTCCCCAATTAGCAAGGTAATTGTTGGGCATTAATAACTCCTAAGAAAGGGAGTTTGATCCCAAATAGAACCAAATATTAGCTAAGTCCAATACTGGAGTAGTTATGTATCATATTGCGAATATGACATTATGTTAGGGGCAAGCTTATATCTTCTCTTATAGTTCCAATATTGTGGTCCAACTACGCTAACTCAAAGTTTGGTCTTGTTTAACTTTTGTGATGTTATTCAACTTGATTCGATGTAAGCATACTAAAATTAATGTATAGCTTAATAGATCATTACAATAGAAGCTCAAGAATCACAACAAATTGCCTCCTTCTTTCTCTCTATCTCTTTATCTTCCCAACACTTATACACTAATGCAATTTTGGATATGAACAAATGGGATGCAAAATGCCCCGTATTCCCTCTAGTGTATTATTTGTACCCTAATTTCTAATTATAAAGGTGTTCATTGGTTCACTCAAGTCAATCACAGTTAGTTGATTAGCATGTAGTTGCATTGTAAAGTTCCATGCTATTTGTGTCATTGTTGCACAATATACTTATTCAATTAACAATAATTTAGAATTGATATTCTATCTAATTTATTACAAAATTTGAGTATGTTATTTCATTAATTCATTTGTGATATTATCTAATTGATTAAGTACCATATTATCATAATCCAATAGTTCTATATACAAGATTAATCACCACATTTGTTGTTGAGGATGCATTAATTCCACCTAGGTGCACGACTTTGAATCACATCATAAGTAAACTTCTTATTAACATTGATATCATGTTTCTCAAGTATCACGATGCAATGTTGATGTCATTATTCAAAAAAGACTAGTACAAATCATGATACCACTATGGGCTATGGACCAAGGAATGCAAGTTGATAAATAACGATGTCAAAGATGAAAAATTTGGAAGTGATTATCATAGTGCTTAGAGAGATATTGGTTCTTTACACTTTAACTTTAATGCTTAGAGAGATATTGGTTCTTTACACTTTAACTTTAAAATATTCAAAACGATCCCAAATGAAAGTGATGAATAATCACTATTGACTTTATCATTAGTCTCCATACAAAGAATGATCCCATCATGGTTATCTTGTATAAATCAACCAAAAGCACTCACTCTATGCATGCAAGAACATTGCTTCATATGTTGCCAGGAATTTTCTTAGAAGAGAGAGTGAAACTTAAAAGGAATTTCCAAAGTGACAATTACATACAAAGACACTAAGCTAATTTTTACCTTTAGGAAGGCTTTGTTAAAAAAAATAGAATAATGACTACCTTTGGTATTTTTACTATCTTGAAATAAGTGCTCCAATTAAATAATTGAATTAGGTGTTAAAATACATGCTTCAAATTTATTGTTAACCTTCAAGTGGGATCATTACTTAGGTAGAATTTTATTTTAATAATAACCTTTATCGATTTATTTGAGTTTTTATGTGAAGCACAATAATCCACTAGGTTGGGATAGCATAATTGATCGATACATTTATAACTTATAATTGGTTATATATATATATATTACATGTAATCAAATAGGCCAAATTTATGTTATTTTACAAAATGAATGAATAAATTTAAAGTTAGGTGAACCTGTTTTTACAAAGATAGGACCAAAAAATAATTCTTAAAATCTAGAGAACTATGAAATTGTTAGTTTCCGAATATTACGGATGACCTTTTGAAGTCATGTAAAGGATTAGGGAAGTATAAGCCTTTAGACTCACCATGCACCCTTGACCACTGGTGGCTAATGCGTTCCACGTCATTTTATGACTTCAATTTCTTTACAAGTCCTTTTCGTGAGATATTTAGAGTTAATGCGTTCCACGTCATTCTATGACTTCAATTTCTTTACAAGTCCTTTTCATGAGATATTTAGAGTTAATCTCTTTATCAGTGAGAGTAAAGTATTAAAATAATAATAATATAATAAATACTTATTTAATGGTTATTTTTCCACGGTGACAGTTTTTTAGAGACCAAAAAATATATTAGGAAAGAGGAGGTGCAATGGCGCTAAGATATTTTTGTTATTGTATTGTTTCCCAAGCAGTATACATAGTGATGAGTTCACTTTGACTACTCTATTAATTTGGGTTGACTTTAAAATTTTTGTAAAAAACTTAATGTGTAACATAACAAACTCAAAATTTTATTTTTTAATATGTAAAAAAAACTGATTTTTCTTACATTTCATTGGCTGATAACTTTATAATGTTATTGCAGCCTTCACGTATTTCGAGATCAGAATTAACTCAATGACATGACAAACTGGATAAGGGTAAGTTGAATTTATATTTTATATTTATATTTAATAATTTATGGTCAAATTTTATATTTATATTTAATGACATGACAGAAAAGCAACGTCGCTGCCTTGTTTGTTAATCCATGTGTTATGGAGTCAAGTCAAAGCTTTTATGTTACATATTTGTGGAGGTATTTATTATTTTGTTGATTTTATTTTGGAAATAAACTGTGTTAGAATTTCTTTTTGGTCAAAAAGAAATTCTGGCATTAGGAAAATTCAACAACATAATGATTAACTATAAAATTTTATATAAGGGAGTATATTTTTTATTTGTAAGTTAAAGTGTTGTAAACAATAGTTTTTTTTTGTTTTTGGTTAGTTCAGTTCATGTTATAAATTTATAAAGTTTTTCAATGTTTTCAAACAAACAAATTATTAAATTTGAAGATTTTAAAAACTAAAATAAATTTTAAAATTTCACCTATTCCATTTTCTAATTGGTTAATAAAGTTATAGATGCAACATAAATTCATGAGAGTGTAACTTTATTTTCAAAATATTAAAAAGGAAAATTAAAAACATTTAATATGGAAATTTTAAAAAATTATTATGGGGGCAACTTTCACATGTCATTGTTGATTTCTTTACTAAAAAAACTATTGTCACTTTACAAATGATGTTTTGATTTTGATGTAACTAACTTTACATATTTTTATTTTCATATTTCAGGAGGACAATTACTTATCATTATGATCAATATTATAATTTTTTTTGTTTTTATAATTTTTCATTTACTTTTTCAATTTCTATATTCAACTTAATGCGTATTTACTTTTTTTTCACCCACTTTATAACATATTTACTTGTTTATTGTAATAAAAATAATCATAATTAATGGTTTGTATAAAATAAATAAGTAAATAATTGATTTTTATGCAAATAGTATTTGAAGAGTCATGAAAGAAAAATAATTTATTATTTAATTATAAAAATTCATTCGCTTTTCCTCCGATTTCTCTTCCTCATCCGAGCAAAGAGAGCTTTCCTGCTAGAGAAATTTGGTTGGATAGTTGAATTTATTAGAGTGGTTGTATGATCCTCTATGATCTATGAATAAATAGTATTTAAACTTATTTATTGGTTCGATAGTCCATGCAATTGTCATCTTAAGGGTTGATTAAGTTTAATGTGTTCATAGTTTGGGGTTTATAATATGCTTTCTAGATTAGGGTTGGATAGAGATTTGAATATGTCTTTGTATTAAATTAATTGATTTCTTATTTTTTATATATATTTAATGAAAATTTTATTTTATATTTTTTTTACGAAAAAGGTTAATGGAACTTTATTTAAATAGGCAGTGATAAAGTCATTGGAGTTGTTACAACTCGTTCGATTTCATGAGGTTCTAACTGGCCTTTCTGATTACAATATCCTAAAACTTGTAAACTAAATAAAGCTTTAAACTTGTTGTATGTGGTGGCTTCTATACAAAATGCCGACATCACAGAGTTATTTGAAGAAGTCTTGCTTGGCTGCATCTTTACGGGCCGAAATCCCTTGGAACCTCCTTATGGGGCAGACCGTGCTCGATTTGCCAGTCCAGGGTCAATTTTTCCAGTTGAATCTCTAGCTTGAGAACTCGGGTTTCAAACTCCTCCTTTGGGTCTTTGTGTTCATGTCGAACCTAGTCCACTGCTTCAGTAATAGACGTTTTTGGTCTTTGTGATGTCTGCATCTAGCATAGCAAGCCTTCGACCTGGCTCTGCACCAAAACTCTGAAGGATGTTGTCTTGATTTTGCACAATAGTTTTAATCCTCTTCATTTCCTCCTCCATAGTCTTGAGCCTTTCCTCCATCGTCGACTTGCTCCTTGAGCTTGACGCCATGCCTGATTTCCTTTGCTTGTCGAGCTTCCTCTGCTTGAAAGCTTTCCCCTTACTTTCACTACTTGGACTCTCACCGTCATGCACAAGTATTGGATCGATTCCTCCAGGGCCTATGCTTTTAACAATGATCTTGGTACCTGCCCTATCGGGCTCGGTTGTCTCCTGAGCATTCTGAAGGGACAAGCCGATCAGATCAACCTTACATGGGTCATGAAGCTCGTGATGAATCTTTTTCCTTCTCCGAGCCTTCATCGCCCATTTGATTTCCTCTCCCCTCGTTCTTGTTGCTTGCCTTGTCTCTGCATGTCCCGTCTCTAGGCTTGTATGTCTTCCCTTCAATCGGGGTCTCCCTTTCTTCTCTGCTTTGCCAACAGTCATCCTTAGAAACTCAAATTCCTTGTTGACCATCAGTAACCCCCCCTTGCCTACCCGAGCCTTGCGGGATTGCCAAATATGATGTGATTCCTTTGATTTGGAGTTCCCCTATGCTCAAGAGGGCGCCTCTGTTTGCTTCTTCGTCTGCTTGTTCATTCAAATTTCGAAGAAGGTGGAACAATTGAATGGTTCTCAACCTTTTCAATAGAAGGTGAATTTTCTCCAGGATATGTTGGAGCTTTGTTTGCTTGACCAGATTATGAAGAATCAACGCTTGGATTATAAGTCTGGAGTCCCCTATTATCACTAAATCTTTGACTTTCTTACTAATAGCCTGGTTCAACCCTTGTCAAAGAGCGAGAGCTTTTGCTCAGTTGTTGGTATCTACTCCTAACCCCCAAGCATAAGATAGTTCTAGCTTTCCGTCTGGGTCCAAGAGGACCCCTCCTCCTCCTGTCGTCTCGGGGTTTCCTTTGGAAGCCCCATCAAAGAACAGTAAATGCTTACTCCTTTGGCTCTTCCACTCCCCGAATTCCTCCTCCTTCAATCGGATTTCCCATTTTTCATGTCTTGTTTCGATGCTTGTTTTCTATGGTTGTTCCTTGAGATTGAAAATTTTGATCCACTGCTCCTCTTCCACTTCTAGGCCTCTCGAATTCTTTACTTTGTTGAAGTAGGGGGCACTTTCGACAAAGAGGGCCTTTATCTTAATTTCCACTTGTGCAGGATTGCAAGTGATCTCCCTGAAAAGCCTGTTGTTTCGCTCCAACCAAATTTTCCAGAGAATGAATTTTGGTAGAGTTCTCCAGAGGGTGTTGAGCTGGTCTTTTTTCTTGACCTGGAATGGACAAAGAGAGCTCTAGTTACGAAGCAAAGCAATGGTCTCTTGGGGTAGAGCGAATGTTCTCGGCTTCAGACCCAGGGCCAAATTCCACACCTCTTTAGCAAATGGGCATTGCATAAGCAAGTGGTCTGATGTTTCCTCCTCTTGAATGCATAGGGGACATCTGGAAGGGCCTTCCCACCCTCTCCTTCTCAGATTTTCTCCAGTTAATATGCTTCTATGAGCCAGGGTCCAGACAAACATGTCTATCTCTGGAATGGACTTGGAAGTCCAAATGGCTTTCCAAATTGTAGGGTCCGGGGGAACATGAGGAACTGTTGTGAAGCTTTTATACCCTGCTATTGTTGTATAGGTTCCAGATTGTGAACCCCATCCCCTCTTGTCTCTTTTCCTTGATTTTATGAGGGATTTCCCTTGCAGGGAGTCCATCA
The DNA here is from genome assembly GCA_009831015.1 of Picea engelmannii. NCBI lineage: Eukaryota > Viridiplantae > Streptophyta > Pinopsida > Pinales > Pinaceae > Picea > Picea engelmannii. The sequence goes on along the minus strand of ML786888.1, from coordinate 488,146 downwards.
AAGTGTTCCATTCCCCATCAAGCTCTTGGGGTCTGTTGTTGACTTCCCACCTGATCTAGGTTTTGTCCTCATTATCACTCCAAATCGAGATGTCCCATAGATTGACTAGGTCTTGGGACCGCATCCAGGCTTTTAGCTCAGTTGTTCCTTCAATCGAGCTTAAAGGTGGGTCTCCCAACACTGAGTCATCCCATATGTTAATATTCTTTCCATTCCCTAGTATCCAGGTGAGGTTGGGCTTGAAGAGTCTCATTGCTTTTAGACACAGGGTGAAAATTGGAGACCCTTTTACCATGTTTGCANACCCAGGGCCAAATTCCACACCTCTTTAGCAAATGGGCATTGCATAAGCAAGTGGTCTGATGTTTCCTCCTCTTGAATGCATAGGGGACATCTGGAAGGGCCTTCCCACCCTCTCCTTCTCAGATTTTCTCCAGTTAATATGCTTCTATGAGCCAGGGTCCAGACAAACATGTCTATCTCTGGAATGGACTTGGAAGTCCAAATGGCTTTCCAAATTGTAGGGTCCGGGGGAACATGAGGAACTGTTGTGAAGCTTTTATACCCTGCTATTGTTGTATAGGTTCCAGATTGTGAACCCCATCCCCTCTTGTCTCTTTTCCTTGATTTTATGAGGGATTTCCCTTGCAGGGAGTCCATCAAAGTGTTCCATTCCCCATCAAGCTCTTGGGGTCTGTTGTTGACTTCCCACCTGATCTAGGTTTTGTCCTCATTATCACTCCAAATCGAGATGTCCCATAGATTGACTAGGTCTTGGGACCGCATCCAGGCTTTTAGCTCAGTTGTTCCTTCAATCGAGCTTAAAGGTGGGTCTCCCAACACTGAGTCATCCCATATGTTAATATTCTTTCCATTCCCTAGTATCCAGGTGAGGTTGGGCTTGAAGAGTCTCATTGCTTTTAGACACAGGGTGAAAATTGGAGACCCTTTTACCATGTTTGCATGTCGATCAAGGCATTTTGTTCTTTGGTCGTGGAAGTACTTCTTCCACATTGCTTTTTTGCTCCAAGTGGACTTCCCCGAGACAAGATTCCAGAGAATCTTGGCTCCGAGAGAAAGATTTTAAAAGCTAATGTCTCTAAAATGGAGACCACCTTCTGAGATTGGCTTGGTGACTTTCCCCCAGCTTATAAGATGTAGCTTCCTCTCATTTTGCTTTCCTCCCTCCCACAAGAACTGTCTAAAAAGAGCATCGATTTTCTGAATTATGGAGGTTGGGGCTAGCAACAACGAGCTTTGATAGATTAGAATGCTTACTAAAATCGCCTTTATGAAAACAACTTTACCTGCAAGGTTTAACCACTTTTCTCCCCAAGAGTTAATTCTTCCCTTTAACTTGTCTATAAGAGGGAACCACTGAGAAGCCTTTGGATTGGTCTTGAATATTAGCACTCCCAGATATTTAAAGGAATCCCAGTTGGTGAAGCCTTCCATCCCCGGGACTCTTGAAATCTCCAACATTTCCCTTGGAGAGGTGTTCCACCCATAGATCTTGCTTTTGGGCAAGCTTATTTCGCTTCCTAAGATATCATTATAAATGTCCAACTCTATTTTAAATTATCTAGTTGTTTGCACACTTGCTCCTCCCAGCAGTAGAGTATCATTCGTGAATTGGGCGTGGTTAATGTCTTTTACCCCCGGGGCTATTCTCAAGCCCATGAGATTGTTATGAAGCTGGCCATAATCTAGTTGAAAGCTTAGCACGGAGGCTTGAATAGCATAGAGAAGCGGGGAAAGGGGGCAGCCTTGTATGAGGCCCCTGGAAGCTTGAAAACCTAGAAGCCAGGCAGGACTGAATCTGAATGGAATGGGTCCTAGATTTCCGTCCTGCGAGAGCTCTAACAAGATTGGTTTATGATCGGAGACACTATGCGGCAGGATTTTAGACGAGAAATTTAGACCCAGGAGAAAGAAGGAGCTTTGAACTAAAAACCTATCTAGCCTGGCAACAATATGACTTGGCCCCACTCTCTTGTTTGTCCAGGTGAACTTTCCTCTGGAGGGTTTGATATCCTCCAAATCCCAATCTAACATAATATCCTCTACCCATTCCCTAGCAGGATCTCTCACAATGGACCCACCTTTTTTCTCTTCCATGACAAGGGTTACATTAAGATCCCCCCCATTAATGATATTTTCCAGCTCGTTTGAGTTTAGGAAAGATTTAATCAAATCCCAACATTTTTTTTTTTCTGAAGATAAGACAAGGACATAAAGGTTGAAAAGACTTAACAGTCGGCCCGTTTCTTTGTGTAACAGGTTGGTGAAAACCCAATGCATGCATGCTTAAGAAGAGATTAGATCATATTTCGAGGTGTCCCAGAAGGTTCCCAGATCTCCTGAGGCACCTCTTGCGCTAACTGCTATTCCTTGGCCTTTTTTCCAAAAGGCTTTACTTGCTTGGAGGAAGTCTTGTTCCTCCATATTTGTCTCCTGGATTAGAAAGATCTCGGGATTTGACATTCTGATTAATTCTTTGAGGGCTTCTTCCTTTATTCTGCTACCGAAACCCCTACAATTCCATGAGGCTAGTTTCATGATTTACTTATGCCGGGGGGGGGTGTTGGCTCCTTTATAAGCCTTAGCATGCTTTCTTGTTGTTCTTACAGTAATCATTTGCTTGATTGATTGTTGCTAGCCATTGAGGACATCTTTGTAAGTTTCCTTTTCCCTTTCTTATTTTTTGGATTTCCTTCCTCTGCTTGCTTTTTTGGGTGTGACAATGGAACCACTTGCATCCGTAGAGTCACTATCTGTAGACACCTCTCCTAGTTTCGTGTCTAGATTTTCTTCTTGTTCTTCTATGGCCTTCCCCTGTCCTTCTTTCATTTCATGCCCTGATTAATCCGCTTGGTGCTCTTGTGTTCTGGGGGTAGTCTTTTCTTGCGTTTTTGTTTAAGTGGGAGGGGCCTACTTTGATTTCTCTCCTGGCGCTTTCTCTGTTTGTTCCTGCTCTCCTAACATAGTGAAACTATTTCCTGATGAGGATGCTACTGCATGAACTTCCAACTCCTTGGGCGGAACTGCGGTTGCCTTTGCATTTCGCTTTTATTTAGGTTTGGTCAATGTTTTCCCCTTTTTGGCCTGTTTCCACCCTTCCCCTTCTTCTTTCTCATGATTAGGGTTTTTTGGACAATTTTTCTAAAAGTGGCCATATTCATGGCATCCCCTTCATTTGAAAGGAAGTTGTTCGTAGTCAAGTTTCTGGAAGTGTTTCTATTCTCCAATCTTTAGCTTGACTGCCTCTGGGAGGCCTACCTCTAGGTCTACTTCCACGCAGATGCGTGCACATGAGTATTGATCTTTGGAATCAGCTCTGTCGATATACTACCCAAGCCCGTTTCCAATTGTTTGGAGTGAGATAGGGTTCCAACAATGGATCGTGAGGTTGGGTAGTCGTACCTAGACCAAAACTTCCTTAGGCACTTCCACCGCAGGATCAAAGTCTTGTGTCCATCTATTCAGATACAACCCTTGCATTCCCATAAAATATGGGCCATTCCTGAAGATTAGATCCATGTTGTCCTTTGAGATGAATTCGAAGATGTGGAACCCTCTTCCCACCACATAACATGTGACGTTGTTCTGGATCAACAGTCTCTAGTTCCTTTGGATCCAGTTGTTGGTAGTTTTGGTTGATGGCCATAAGCCCATGAATTGACCCACCAAACCTTGATCGGACAGAGAGATGACAACTCTCATAGGATGTTTCGGAGGCAACGCGATTTTTGGGATCGATTCGAATTTGTTAACAAAGCTAGGCGGTGCCGAGGGAGTAAATTTCTTACCTTGGGCAAAAAGGAGCCTTTGGAAGGAGTCTTCGGTTGAAGGAGGAGGCAGGGGAGGCAGCTCCCCTCCTCCTGAGATCGCCATCGCGACTGCTGGTCTTGGCCGTCAGAGCAACAAAAAAAAAAACGGGTCATGTGTGATTTTTTTCATCCTCCACAAAATTTGATTTATTATTATGATAAGGTTGACGTTTCAAAGTAGATGCATATGGAATTTTAACAGTTTTTTTTTGGTAAGTTAGTGATTGTATTACTTGCTATAGCATTAAAAAAAGGTACAAACATCGTCCTAGAGACAGGGTCACCAAAAAAAGGAAACCAACTCTTCTTCGGAAAATCTTAAAACATAAGGTTCCCCGCAAAAACAAAAGATAAGTTGACATAAGAGACGAATGAACATAAAGAACTTACTAAGATTGCAAATTGTGCTAAACTGAAAATTATAATGCTAGGAGAATAAAAACTAAACACTTGAACAACGATGTTGTTAATAGAACCTATCATGACTTGGATCAGTCGAGGGGGAATTGATTAGATCCTCTGGAGGAAGGATGATAGGAACCTGAAGAAGAACAACATCCTGCGCCAGAAGAACCGACTCGAGCTTCTGAGGGACTGGTTGAGCGTACAATGCCATGAGTGTTGAAATTCTTTGATCCATAAGTTCCATGCAAAAAGTGAGGTTCACCATTTCTCTACAGGTCTGAAAGAGAAGCTGCTGAAGAATGTTTAGGCCTTGTTGACTATGCGAGGAAACCATTTCCTGGCTAGAATCTGGTTCTGTTGAGGGAAAGCTTGAGGACAAAGTTCCTCCACTACTACCACCAGGACGAAGCGGGATTGCGACTCGAGTACACGTAGGAGAAACTGGCATGGGACCAAATCCCAAAGAACGACCTTTTGCGTCAAACCATTCAATATGGCATCCCCATTTAGAGGAGAGCTCTGGTTGTAGCCTTGCATTATTAGCTTATGGATTATCAACATGAGAGGATTGTTCTGCTCGTGGAGCAAGAGAGCTACTTCTTCTACGAGAGCATGCTCTCTCTTACCTGTGAACCATGGTGAAATCCTCTGCACATACCACAATAACCAAACAGGGAGAGAGATAATCTAATCGAATCCGATTGGGCATAAGATAAATACCTACTCTCTTGACATGTTTCTATTCACCATTAATGACTATACTAAATACCTTCGAGCTACATGAAGTTGCTACGAGAATAATAATAATGGCCATAATAATGTTGTGGTACTTCAACTGCAGTCTCCTTCTATCATCCGTCGAAGACTCCACTCCACAGGTACCATGTTGTTATGCCCAAGATTAAAATGAAAGCCATGCGTATGAGGGGGGAGGAGGAATAGCTGGCTTCTTAAATCAATCATTTTCTCATGCCCCTAGGTGGCATGTCGTCCAGATTGCAAATTAATGCCCGTCATATCCCAAGTGACACCCCATGTGGAGTGGGATTTTTACAATGTTATAAATGTGGTTGTGATGATTAAAATATGAATGTATTAGTTCACTTATATAATATAATGGGTTTTATGATCATATCCTTAAATTTAATGAACTGGATGGTTAATTAGCAAATATTGTTAATCACAAGTGATTTTCTTGTTGAGTTAAATTGTCGCATGGAAAGAGGCCATGTTATTATATTATTATTTTTTAAATATTTCCTTTATGGAAAGAGGCCATGTTACTATCTTATTTTTTTTTTTAAATATTTCCTTTATGGAAAGAGGCCATGTTATTATCTTATTTAAAAAAAAATATTTCCTTTAAATTGAATATAAGCATTACAATTAGCCTAAAGAAGCTATGCAACACAAATAGTCTTATTGTACTACCGAAGGTAGTATATAGCAATGAGTTAGAATTGACTTTCATATTAGTTTTATGTTGACTTGAAAAATTTATATCAATTTTAATGTTCAACAAGTAAAAAAAAATATTTTTTAATATAACAAAAATAGTATTTTTTTAATATAACAAAAATAGTATTTTTTTAACTCCTCATTGGTCAATAAATTGATAGTGTTATTGCAGCCTTCGCATATTTCGAGACCTTAAATTAATGAGGAAGGACAAAACCTGAAAACATAGTCGGGCAGTGAGTAATTGCGAGCTGTCCTTCATCTTTGTCCCCGCCTGCATCCCCCCTCCATCCCTTCGATAAGAACTATTCACACGGGTAATTGACTCTTACTTCGTACTTCACCCCACCTAAGCCTATAACCGCTGCCCCCTGCCCTCGTATCCCTAACTCTGCTTAACGAAGCCAAGGATATAAGGCGCCACACTCAACGAAGTATTCACGAAGTCTTCAGAAAATACGGGGTTTTATCAATATTATAGATAGCAAGGGTAATTCTTCTCTTGAATACAAGGAGTAGTGGACGTCATTTAATCGAGTTGGGATGGGAGACGGGCCCGCAGGAACGTCAAATAATCAAGTAAAATTTTCGGAGGCAGTACATCGCAGCATGCTGCACTTGTTATACATGAGAAATAACCATCATCAAAAGGCCAACCATTAACATATACACTTTCATTTAGATAAGTTATTATAATAACATAATATTATTCCATTAAAGCCACATAATACTTGCACTCAATCACATTTATTCATTTTTCTTTAGAACAAACTTAAAATGTGATGAATAATCTATCATTTCATTATCTTCACCATTGAAACATAATCTTAGGTTTTGTATTTTTTAAAAATTTGATATTAAAAACACTTGATTAATCACTATTACATTACCTTTAAGATTCAAATTCCTATATAGATAAATCATACCATATGAATAAATAATCTATCATCTCATTATCTTCACCATTGAAACATAATCTAAGACTTTATATATATATATATATATATTTTTAAATTTCATATTAAAAAACTTGATTAATCATTATTACATTGCCTTTAAGATTCAAATCCTTATATGAATAAATGAATATACAGTTGGAATATTAAATCTCAATTTATTAACTTTATTAGTGAGTAGTGATGAAGAGCAACTCAATTTAATTTAGTTTAATTTAAGGTTTCAATATGGTGATAAGTATTTTCTCAAACCCTTGGTCATTGTGTCTCCAAGTATGCAATCCTCAACCTCTCCATTTTGAAAATGGTAATGGTATATTATCAAAGCCCTTGATCACTAAGTAAACTTCAGCTAGACAATCTTGAGCTTGTCATGTAATGCATTATTACAGGGACTCCACTACCACATGTAAAACATGCTTTTGATAAATGATTAAATTGTTAAATATAGAATGTCACTGAATCCATAGACCCTTAATGTACACTTAATAAGAATTAGTCTCAATAATGTGGATGGCATCCCACTCCACACAAACCCAAAATGCGAGACAATATACTAAAACCCATTCCAAAGCAAAACAATGGACTTTTCAGAAAGACAAGTAGAAATTCGAAAGAAAAAGAGCCCAATAAAACAAAGCATCTCCCTCATCACACCTCACTCAATTATGCTCCAATGGAATCCTCCTCAGTATAAGAGTATGACACCTCACTCAATTATGCTCAAATATAATCTTCCTTATTATAAGAACATGACACGTGGCTGTCAAGTCTCCCCTCCTCATGGATTTGAGGCATCCATGCTTAAATATATAATCTTCCTTATTATAAGAACATGACACGTGGCTGTCAAGTCTCCCCTCCTCATGGATTTGAGGCATCCATGCTTAAATATTTTCTTTGATCTTGTCCAATCATGCAAGTTGAATGCACCTTTATACAATAATGTTCACACTTTTTCAATAATCAATATCTTTTATGATATAATTTTATTTTTTAAACTTGGTCAGTGTTTAATTTAGATGTTGGTTTTCAATGTAAATGTTTAAAAAAATAATGTGATAACATGATAACATTTTATAAATGATTTTTTATTTGTGGATATTTGTGATGTACATATATTTGTAAGTTTACTAGGAGATGAACGATTACAAAGAAGCATCCTCTCAAAGTTTGTATAACCTATTAACCACGCATTATGAGGTAAGTTTCCATTGCCACTCATTCTAAAGTGCTGCTAATAGCCAAAAATAACAATAACAAATCCTTTTTCAAAAAAAAAAAATCAAACTAGAATATTCGGCATCAGTTCAACGAGGGGTTCAAACTAACCCAGAGCTAAACTCTAGTTAAAGCAAGGTTCTGGTGGCATATGCTGGTATCGTTATGCTCGTAAGTGGCTCTGCCGTGTATTAGGGTTAGGGATGCACGAAAAATAAAAATTAAAAATATTCAGGACCGCGGTTGTTCAATTATATGTATATATATGTATTTCTTGCTCCTTTATTACCATCAATTGATGCCCAGAGCCACCATTTTAAAGCCCTGCTCGCGGGATTCGAACAGCGGCTCAACTGATCAGGTTGGTACGAGATTCGTTCTGTGCAAATTTTCAAATCGAAATTTCGTGAACTAGAGGTCCTTTTTTAGCTGTGAATTCCTCTATTACGGGAATAAGAATTTTCCAGAAAAACATGTTATTTTTGGCGGGCAGGGTTTTGGGGTCGGATTAAGGTTAGGAATTAGGTATTTCGAAGTCGGCCCCAATTTTAGGGGGGATTTTCTTATTCTCGGAGCATTTTTATTCGAGGTTTTGAGAGGACACGCCTTTTTTGGGTTCGTCTGACGGCTATAAGGCCATGGTCTCGTTTTCTGTCCAAAGCAGTGCCGTGTGTTTCCGGTTTCAGTGTTCTTATTGATATTTGACAGAGTTGAAACTGATGGGATGAAGGATTTAGGGCAGCAGTGCGGTCGCCGTGATTCTGGTGAAAGGTGCCAAATTTGGGGGTCGACTTGCATATGAAACAGAGGAGGTTTGTATATTTGGGTGTACAGCCAAGGTCTCGAAGAATTCTGCTGCTCCACAGCCCAAACCATAGTGGTATTTTCAAGGCAATCTGCGATTGCTTTCAGCTTAAATTTCTATCCGTATCCCCTTTGGGACTCATTGGTGAGGTGGGACAAGCAGTCCATGCGAGTTAAAAGAGTTCCGAGAGGCAAATAATCCAGATAGCCATTAAAAAGGGCAAGGATGCAGACTGAAGCGGCCGCTGAAGGGCGGCTTCATTCGGGCCCTGCAGGCCGGGTGAGTGTTGTGGTGGAGGGTGGGATTTCTTCCCAGAGGACACAGCTGGCTGGCCCTACCGCGTCCCTGAACAGCTCAGATAAGAACCAGCATGGTGATGTAGACAGAGGTGTGAAAAGGTTCGTGCGGCAATCGGTGCAGCATTCGCAGATTGGGACAATTTCACAGCTTTTAGCAGGAGGTATTGCAGGTGCTGTCAGCAAGACCTGCACTGCTCCATTGGCTCGGCTTACCATTCTGTTTCAGGTTTGTAAATGGTTGCATTATTCATATGGATGCTATTTTTTCAATGGACCTTGAAAATCATAGTTACCAGGTTTGGCTCTACCGCAATAAAAACCTTAAATATTCGATTTAAAATAAAAAAGTACAAAAAATTCCTGTGATCCTCCCATCTCACACTCCTCTGCTTTACAAGCTAGAAACATAGGCCTGTTTTTATTACTATTCTCTTTCGAGGGAATTAGAGAGCCTACAATGGGGTTAATTGAATCCTAATAAAGATGTTACCAAGACTAGTAAAGCATTAGTTGAAGATGCCGGCAGCAGTTAGGTTTTGACAGTGCAAATGTTTAAATTTCATGTTTTCTGTGCTCACACTTTAAATTATAGATAGTAATTATTATAATACTGTGACTTATGTATACATTTCTTTTTAAGATTATTTATGTAAGTTTCTGGATTCCTTAATAATATGTACAATTTTTATATGGTTGTTTCTGAACCTCTTTTCTGAAACTTTTGAACTTCTTTTAAAATCCTGAAGTTTTCAAAC
>ML786888.1:446942-475497 GCA_009831015.1 Picea engelmannii | reverse complement strand
GTTCGGAAAGTGGATTGAGTTTTCTGACGGACAGTGATTTCCCATTGTGGTTAACATGGGAAATGGTCCAGATTGCTGATGTATCATAGACAACGACTTCCCATTGTGGTTAACATGGGGAGTGGTCTAGGGCAGTCTCTCTTTTTGAGGGTTACTCAAGAAGACTGACCCACCTTGTCGGACAACGATTTCTCATTGTGGTTAACATGAGGAATGCTCCGTTTTGGAGGTTGATACATAACAGTCTTTTCCTCTTGTGGTTAACAGGGGAAATGGTCCAGACAGTCATTCCTTAGGGTTTATACATTCTATCCAGGGTGCACTTTGATTAGTGTAGGAGGAATGGTCCAGGGTGGGGAATGGTCTAGGCTCAGCAATCAGGGACAGGCATTCCTTAGGGTTTATACATTCTCTCCAGGGTGCACTTTGATTAGTGTAGGAGGAATGGCCCATGGTGGGGAATGGTCCAGGCTCAGCAATCAGGGACATGCATTCCTTAGGGTTTATACATTCTCTCCAGGGTGCACTTTGATTAGTGTAGGAGGAATGGCCTAGGGTGAGGAATGGTCTAGGCTCAGAAATAAAAAACAATCATTATTCTTTGTTTGAGAAGAATAGGGCAGATAGCCCATTGTTGATGTTCTACACTGAGGGCATATATTCTTTCAGATCTCACAGATGTGAGTGAAAGATTGGCTCAGATGATTCAGTTTATATCATAACATTGTTTGTGTGCAGGTTGCTATCAGATGTTTGTTATGAAGACTGTATGACAGTAGATGTATACTACTGTGGTGGATATGTTTCATTGTCCGTGACTATACGTTGTTGATCAAGTACTTGTGTGTTACTTGGTGTGGTAGTGTACCACTGGATTGTAGTTATGTACTACTATGGATAGACACAATTGTGTTCTATTTTAGTTTTGATTGTATTGAAGACTATCAACAGTTTATTGGAGATAATCATCAGCTAGATGAATGATGAACAAAGATTTTCCAGACGGAAAATGGTTCAGAGCATTTACTCTTCTAGACTAGAAGAATGGCTCTTGTATCACTCTGTGGAGTGAGCATCATGTCTGATTACTCAGATAGAGTATGGTTTTGAGAGATGATGCAGTCGATGACACTGATGATGATGATGGTGCTCATGATCTAGTCTATACAACTATGTTGATGCTACCGGGTGAATGGTATGTTTTTGTGCTCAAGACCATTACCTGTAATACCTCCCTAGCTAGTAGGGAGTGTTGATATTATGATAGTTGCGGGAGGTATTTACCTTCACGTGTGAACCTGACGAGAATAGAAGACTTCGAGAAGCAAGAGAAACCCTAATGAGTTGGCCAATACCCCTAGAAGACTTGTCGGCTCAAGAAGATAATATGTATTAGGTTATTAGCCTCCAAGAGAAGAAGTCGGTCAGAAGAATTAATATATACTGAACATACAAGTACCCAGAAGGAGAAGTCGGCCCCGGTAAGTCTGCCAGAACCACTATAAATATAGGGCGCCAGTCTCTCATTTGACACATCTCAGCAGTTGCAGAGAGCCAGTTCTGCGCAGTGCAGTTGCAGTCTTGTGCGCAGGTTTGGAGGAGAGCTGCTGGTGCAGCTGCTGCAACTAGCAGTTACGTTTTGGCTTGGACTATCTCTTGGCCAGGGTTTGGAACATCTGATCAGTCTTTGTTGATGCACTATCCTTGGGGAAAGGTGCGCTACCCTTTGTATGGCTATTTAGCATAGGGTTTGCTTCTGGAATGATTCTCTGTCAAGGTTAAGGTGCTCGGAGGGTGGCTTCGGCCTATGGTTGGGTGACAAGGGTATTGTCAATGGTAAAACGAGCACGCATCCTTCATAATCTAACAAAAATCACCATTTTCCTTCTAGTGTTCAATCTGCAATGAAAATATTCAGCTTCCTCCTCTTCAGCTTGAACCTTGTAACTATTGTGAAAACCTCCAGTTTTCTTCTATGGGTTTAAATCTGCAATGGAGTTTTGTAGCTGACGACAAAACCAAATGGTTCAAGATCAAGCCCATAATAAAACGCTCACCACACACCTTAATAAAATACTGCTACATAATACACGGTTTTTAACTTGTGCAGATATTTATCATGTTATGACCATTCAAATTTAAATGCCTTTCCTCAAATATCACTCGCCTTTCCTCTTTCGGGAGTTTGATTTCAGTGTCTCATTGATCAATGAAGAAAATTTGGAATCTCGAATTGCTAATATCGCGTTGCACATTCTAATGGATAAAATATATAGTCTAGTTTTCTCTTCAGCTAAACTAGCACGTACAGCATCAAGCAAATAAGGGGCCTTGTGCCTTATTAATCAACAAAAGAATGGACAGATAATGAGAAGGATAGATTCTCATAGTTTGGAACTTAAAATATAAATGTGTTATGTGTTCTTCCTTGTATATTATTGGGAAATAGCCTACTGCCTTACTAATCAACAAAAGAATGGACAGATATGAGAAGGATAGATTCTCATAGTTTGGAACTTAAAATATAAATGTGTTATGTATTCTTCCTTGTATATTATTATTGGGAAATAAGTGTGTTCTTCAGTTACTTGGGAAACAACAAATCAAAATGTCCATTTATTCAAATTGGAAATTAATCTAGTGTATTTTGAATATTTTTTCCACAGTAGATTATGGATAATTGAATTTTTATATTTATTTTTGGCAGGAATTGTTTTTTTTTTTCCTTTTAAATCCACTTGCTTTTTTTAATTTATATTTGTCATTTGATGTATGCGACATTGATCTTTTCCCTTTCTAGATAAACGATGACCAAATTTTCTTTCCCCAGGTTCAAGGCATGCACTCTGATGGTGCGAGTTTGCATAAAGCAAGTATTTTCCGTGAAGCATCCCGGATTGTTTCTGAAGAAGGAGTCAGAGCTTTTTGGAGGGGCAATTTGGTCACAATTGCTCATCGACTTCCTTATTCATCCATTAGTTTTTACACATATGAGCGATACAAATCAGTGAGTATTGATCTCTTCGAATTGAATTTCATTTGAAAATAAAGTGTTGCATGATGGAATTACATTTGCCTCAATGAGAGATATTTTAGATTTGTTATCAAACCATGAATTCTTGTAGGATGCATGATATGCCTTAATGAGTTCCTTTTTTCAGATCATGAAGTCAATGCCTGGTATGGAAAAGCATAGAGATAATCTTAGCACAGACCTTTGTATTCGTTTATTAGGTGGTGGTGCAGCAGGAGTAACAGCTGCATCAATCACATATCCATTGGATCTTGTCAGGACTCGGTTGGCAGCACAGGTGATTTTATTTGAATCAGTTTGATACTGCACTGTTCTTTTTTCATGTTACTCATGATTTGTCGTAATTCCGGGTAATGTAATGTTCCAGTCTTGCATAAGCCAAAAACTCATATCCGACGGAGTGGATTGTTATTCTTGATTAATGTCCAGTATAGAAGGTTTACCGTTTAGTGTTTTTATCTTTTCTCAATGTGTTTGAGTCCACTTATACGTATTCAAAAGTTTGCTAAAAATGTCAAAGTCTGCAGATGTATATGCTTATACATTCTGATTATATACCTTGGTTTTATATTTTTAATGTTAAAATTTGTGACACATGATTATAGATAAGGTAGATGACCATGGTAACTATATYATCTTTTAATCAGCCAKCCACTAACAGGATTTTTCAAAAGTTTGCTAAAAATGTCAAAGTCTGCAGATGTATATGCTTATACATTCGGATTATATACGGTTTTATAATTTTAATGTTAAAATGTCAAAGTCTGCAGATGTATATGCTTATACATTCGGATTATATACGGTTTTATATTTTTAATGTTAAAATTTGGGACACGTGATTATAGATAAGGTAGATGACCATGGTAACTATATCATCTTTTAATCAGCCATCCACTAACAGGATTTTTACGGGAAGCAGGATTGTTGTGAGTGCAGTCATCTATGAATGGTTAAATGTCCTCATTTCTTCTGACATGAAATTTTATTATAATTACAGACAAGTGTCATGTACTATAGAGGCATTACACATGCTCTCTATACTATTTGCAGAGATGAAGGCATCAAGGGGTTGTACAAAGGCCTTGGGCCAACTCTATTGGTTAGTATGGCATACATTGTATATACCTCGGTCCTCTACAATTGTTTGAAGCTGTTACTGAAGATTTTTTTTTCTCTTACATTCTTCTTTGGAAAACAGTCATTTTTTGAAGTCCTAATCTGATTATGCATTGTTTGCACAATGCAGGGAGTTGGACCTAATATAGCTATTAGCTTCTGTGTTTATGAGAGTCTTAAATCTGCTTGGGAGATTGAGAGGTATGTAAGGGATTTATGTACTCCTGTTTTTTCAAAGATGATTGTCTAGGAAATTGCTTTCTCAAGCATTTCTCCTTTACTTTAGCTTTTTTAAAGTGAATGCTCTTATGTTTCAGGCCTCAGCATTCACCTGTGGCGGTTAGCTTGGCCTGTGGTAGCCTTTCAGGTGTTGCATCCTCGACAGGTAAAATAATACGGTCCAGCAAAAATATGTATTGTCTTCCAATGCCCTTATCCTGATTTGGATGTAGGGATTTTCAAATCCATACAATTGCACAAAAGCTCAATGATGGAGTGTGATATTGAACAAATCTTGTATAAAAGCATGTAATGATAAAAGCAAAGGCAGTTTAGCTCACTGGACATTTTAGAAATGCCTGCACAAGTTATTCCATATGGTTTTTCAATGTAGTCATTTACTGCTACTGAAGCAATCTCTTCCATGTGCATACTAATTTTTAAATATTGCAGCAACATTTCCACTTGATTTGGTGAGAAGAAGAATGCAGCTGGAAGGTGCAGGTGGACGCGCTCATGTATACAACACGGGACTTCTTGGCACGTTCAGACAGATAATTCGGACAGAAGGATGGTCTCGTTTATACAGGGGAATTCTTCCAGAGTACCTCAAAGTCGTTCCAAGTGTTGGTATTGTGTTTATGACTTATGAAATCATGAAAGTGCTTCTTTCTCAAAGGCATTCGAAGGAATAGATATTTCCAGGCTGGCTTCCTGCACCGTCTATGTCAAAGAGGACGATCAGATATCTTGTAGTCCTAAAGTGTTTTACATTTGAGGTATATAAAATTCTTTACCAGGCTTTATATTAAATATCTGTCAGTTATACATTGGAAAGATGTACTCGTATGCTTGAGGGTAAAGCTTTCAAGTAATCTGCTTATGGCATGCCCTTCTTTTTAATCTCTGAATATGGTAGTCTACTAACTTGACATGACATGTTCCTCTTTGGATGGACAAGTTGTGGGCTGTCACCGGACAGCAAATGATTATTTTTCATGGAAGGCAAGCAATGCGACTTATTTTATGGTTTTCAATTTTGAGATTATTATATTTGACACAAGACAGTCATCAGGTGTTGTTCGATGCGTAAACAATGGCACACACTGCCTGGCTGAATTGTAAAGTAAAACAAAATGTCATTTGCCAAGGGGAAAAATAGTATGGGCTTGCAGCATTAAGTGTTGGCTCTGCAGTTTATAGCATATTTTGAAAGCTAATAGGGCTATTATTATTGGTACAATGATCTATAAATCCTTATTGTACACTAGACTTGTAATAGGACAATGCAGTTGTGAAATGTAAGACCACAAACTGGCAAATTATCTGATTTTTGGAAATTGCCTCGTGAAGCTGTAAATTTTATTCTGAGTTTCAGCAATCTTACTTTTATCTAGTAGGGGATATAATGGAGTTGGGGATAATGACATTATTTTTTCCAGTCCTACTTTTCTCATGTAGGAGATATGTTTTAGTAGGGGAGGATGATATATATAGTTGAGTTGGCGAAAATGACATTTCCAGTCTTACTTTGATCATGTAGAAGATATAATGTTGTAGCAGGGGAGAATGTCATATAATTGAGTTAGGAAAAATGACATAATTTTGCCATTTTACTTTTCTCATGTAGGATATATAATGAAGTCGAGGAGAATGACATCATTGTGTTTATTCTGCTTGTTTGACTATTATTGAAAAGAGCAGTTAGTTTTTGTTTTCTTTTTATTCTTAACTTCTTTCCAGGTCTCTATTTCAGGGTAAATATCATATGAGCTATGAGCATATCAGTACCCTATAGACACTACGGAACTCGCCCAATATGGATTACGATGGTCTTATTAACAGCATTGGCATGTGGCACATTCTCGTTCCTCTAGAGAATAAAAGCAATGAACGGATACACTGATTTTCACACTGAAATATACTGATCTCTGCTAGAGGGACATTGGATGCCATTTATTGGGACCAATACGTGTGGCTTTTAATATTTAAATCGGAAATATTTATTCTGATTGACAGAATAAGTTAGATCTGTTGATTTTTGGAGGAGTTCGAAGCATCCTTGTCCTTGTGTATTTGATCTGAAATAATTGTGGTTTCTTAGAGTAAGGGTGCTTTCCGATACACCACCTTCTAGCGCTCGATAAGTTTAGTTTTGCACAGCAACATAAATCTACTATTTTGTTCTTTCCAAAGAGATCAAAATTTGGATGATTGTAAGTACTGCCATTATGTAGTCTTTCGATTCATGTGTATATATCGTTATTCTTGTCATTACAAGTATAAAATCAACTGTGGTTAGTGTCCTATCTTTGAAGATAAATATATTAACAATGGAATGGACCAAGTGCATAATCGTATAGTAGATGCACACGTAAATAAACATATACAAAGTAAACTTTATTTTTTAGAGGGAATAAACAGCTTGATATTATAGTTTTAAAAGTAGCTTTTGGTCAAGGGCTTAAAAGTTGCATAAGGGGATTAAGGAGGCCTCCTAACATCGAGAGGTACGGATACAAAAACAATATGTTCTTGCAAACGATGAGGGCTCCGTGCTTAATTTCAGCTATGGTTGTTGTGATAAAATAGATATTTAATTATAAATTTCGCCATTTTGAAGATAAGGTGCTAGTGAGGTGGCAGGGAGGTATTATACTAGATCATGAAGTAAATGAGTAATTAAGTTTTTACTAGGATTATGTGATCCAGATTTTATGAGCAGAATGAAATAACTATAGATTATTAACAGGTGCTTAACACAAAATAACAGAGATACAGTGAAACTGATTTTCTATTCAATAAGGAAATAAACTGAAATTGTAAAATGCAGCGGAAACAAGCTTATTGGAATGGTGATGACTTATCTCTGAGAAAAGATGTGACGACTGTGCTCATTCGCAAGAAGATGATTACAACGAGTCTTTGAAGGTCTTTTTACAATAAACAAGAATGTCAAAACCACAAGACATCCAAAAACCTAACTCTAGGGGATGAAACACCAAAAGTCATGTGGGTTTCGTTTGAGTAAGTTAGTACATCAACTTCTTGGGGTCGTAACTTTTGCATACAATCATCGTTTTAGGCGTGTGATAACCCATTGAAAATGTATCGTCGAGGATATTCGTTTTAGGCGCAAAATAGTCTTAGAGGTTAAAACTGTTAAAAATAGTAAATTGTCAAAATTGTCAGAAAACTATTTTGAGCCAGTTGGAAAAGGTGGGTGGCCACTGATATCCACTTGGGTCAATCCTTCCTCCTTAGGAAGTAATGGTCTCCATTGCGTTGAGTTCCCCCATCAGATGAGAAAATTTCTACTGAATTTGACCCCGGGTGAGCCACTTGCCTTGGTGTAGGAGTTGTCCTACTTTAACGACTCAATAAAGCTGGATCCTTTGCTGTCGAGTGCCCTTGATCTGTGTATCCACAATCTGATCGCTGAATGCTTGTTGTATGTAGTTGGGGTTGAGCTATGTTGGTTTCAGCTGCTTTGCTACGTCTAAGGTGCCCAATAATGGTGGGAAATAAGGTCGAAGGAGATCCACGTTGAACACTGGGTGCATGCCAAGGAAATGAGGGATGTTGAGCTCAAAAACATTATCTCCCATGACTTTGGTGATGGTGTACGACCCAAAACGAAGTGGGCGAAGCTTTCGATAAAGCCCTGAAAGGTGTTCTTTCTGCAAGTGTAACCAAACTTTGTCATCCATTTGAAACTTATGTAGCATCCGATGTTGATCATGGTGTTGCTTGTACTTGTCATTGGACTTTTGTAGGATATCCTAAACCTGTTGACGGATGTGTTGGATCCGCTCAATGAACTGTGGGTGGCTTTGTCAGCGTTAGTGGGAGCAGGAGATGAGTTGGTCGAGGTGATCGCAAGGGGAAGTGCAAGATCTATGGGACCCAATGGTTGGAATCCCAACCCCACCTGAAAGGGGCTGTGGCTGGTTGAGCTATACAGTGCTCCATTGCAGCTATGTTGGACATAGGGAATGCTCTCATCCCATGTGCGAGGGTGCTTTGAATTATACATGCGAGGGATATGCACAATCATTCGATTGATGATCTCGGTTTGACCATTTGTCTGGGGGTGGAAGGCCGTGGATTTGGTGAGCTTGGTGTCCAACAGTGATAAGAGGCTCGACCAGAATGTGCTGAGAAATCGACTGTCCCGATCTGAAACAATGGTTTGTGGGATTTCAAAATGTACCCAGACTCATTCAAAAAAGAGCTTGGCAGTGGTCTCTGTTGTGATGTTCCTCTTGCAGGCAATCAAAATCGCCATCTTAGAAAAACGATCAACCACCACAAAAACATAGTGATTTCCTTGCTTTGTGGATGGGTGGCTCGGCATGTAGTCCATTGAGATGGATTCCCATGGCCTGTCAGGAGTATAAAGAGGGGTGTACAGGTCTTGTTTCTTAGTGGTCGGTTTGACAATAGCGTAGGCAGTGCAGGACCTGATATACTTGCTCACCTCTTGTCGAAGTTTCGGTCAGTAGAAATGTTTTTGTAGCATCGCCACTGTGTTTTCGTCGCCAAAGTGTCCTACCACCCGACTGTAGTGGGCTTCCCAGATCAGTTTCGCTCGCTCGCTCGCTTGATGGAACACAGATATGGTCCAGACGACACAACCCATCCTGAAGATGGAAATTATCGACAACTGCGTTTGTACCCAACATTTGGTAGGTGGTGACGAACTCTGGGTCTGTCTCATAGAGTTGGGGCCATCCAGAGGTCTCATGGTCGCAGGAGTTTAGTATCGTGGTGCCGCGACTGATGGTCTGTTGAGGCAATCAATGACGCGATTGATGCTTCCTGTTTTATACTTGATGTTGATGTGGAATTGTTGCAAGTATGTGGACCACTTTTGATGGTGATCATTCTGCAATTTTCCTTGTCTCTGCATGAACCGCAGTGGCTTATAATCAGTGTGGATCACTGTCTCCTCAATATTGTAATGTCTTCACTGGCGGTAGGCTTGCACAATGGAGTACATTTCTTTATCGTAAGTAGGGTGCTTACAGATAACATCTGATAGTGTCTCACTATGATAGGCCATGGGGTGGCCGTGTTGAGTGAAAATGGCGCCCACCACATAGTCTGAAGCATTTGTCTCGATTTCAAAGCGCCGCTGTAGGTCTGGTAGTGAAAGAACTGGGGCTGAGCACAACCGCTGCTTCAAATCGTTGAACGCTTGTTGTTGAGACCGCCCCCACACAAATTTCGCCTTACCACCACCCCTGGTTATTTGTCTAAGGGCCCATGCAATATGGGAGAATCTCAACACGAACCTGCAATAGAAATTAGCAAGCCCTAAGAAGCTCCGAAGCTCAGTGAGTGGTTGGGGTTGATCAGTCACGGATGACTTGGATCTTGGCTGGATCCACATGTACGCCATGCTGATCAGTTATGTAGCCCAGGTAATGGACCTTGTGCATGCTGAAGGAGCATTTTTCCAAGTTGGCATATAGCTTGTGCTGCCGCAGGGTGTGCAGAACCTGCTGAATATGCTGCAAGTGTTCGACCCAAGTTTTGCTGTAAATGAGAATGTCATCCAGATACATCACTACAAAAGTATTGGTGAATGGTTGCAGGGTATTGTCCATCATCCTCATGAAAGTGGCTGGAGCATTTGTCAAACCAAAGGGCATAACCAACCATTCAAAAAAGCCTTCCTTTGACTTGAAGGCGGTTTTCCATACATTTGTCTATTTTATCAGGACCTGGTGGTAGCCAGACTTCAGATCAATCTTACTGAAGTATTTGGCTCCCGTGAGTTGATCAAGGAGGTCGTCGATTCGGGGAATTGGGTACCGGCTTCTGACTATGATTTTATTCAGAGTCCGGTAATCAATGCAGTCGCCAGGGTTCATCTTTCTTCTGTACCAGCACGATTGGGCTCCCGCAAGGTGATGAGCTGGGATGGATGTGCTTCTTGTGGAACAGTTTTTGGATCTGTCGCTTGATCTCCTCATTTTCTAACAGAGCGACGATAGACTGGCCCATTGGGTAGTGGTGTGTCGGAGGTCAGATCAATGGGGTGCTTGACCTGGCAGTGCAGAGGTACCCCGGTAGGTGAGGAGAAGATATTCGAGTATTCTTCCACGACTTTATTTACTTGCTTTTGCCGTGTGGAGAGGTCAGCCGTAGAGACCCTGGATGTGGCCGTGATCTTTCGCTTATTCTAAGAGCGAATCATGAAGAAGACAAACTTTTCTGTCCGAGAGATTACCTTCCTGCATTGCTTAGCAGAGATCAAGGAAATAACACTAGGTGGAACTGCCTCGGGTATCTTGTACAATTTTCCGTTCAAAGTAATAATAACACTACGAGGCCTAGACTCATATACAACATGACGTTTTCATAAATAAGGTTGGCCCAAAAGAACATCACAAACTTCGAGAGGAACAACATCACACAATACTTCGTCTTTGAAGGTTTGATGCTGTACGACAGTCGACACTGTTGGCTGATGCAGAGATCGCTTCCTTGGCGGAGCCATCCAATGGTGTAGGGTTGTGGGTGAGGTGTTGTCGGCAGGGCCAACCGCTTGACGATCTTTGCTGAGATGAGGTTCTTCTGGGTACCACTGCTATCCACGATGAAGTGCAGTGGGGTGCCTTTTACCCACATCTGTGAATGGAAGAGTCGTTCTCATTTTTCTGGCTCGTTTGGTTCACCAGACTGGAGCTTGGTGGTAGCAACGGTGGCACTGGGTTCCACGTCAATGATCCGTCTTCCCCTTTCTAGTTCTGGCTCAGAGTCTGAATCCGCATCTGATTCAGAGGTTTTCACTTCGGCCACCAGCGACTGCTTTGAGCGACAATCAACAGTGTTATGCCAAGGGCTCTTATGAAAGTCGCACCACTTCCTAGTAACTTTCTTTATCTTTCCGATTTCCTTCTTTTCTTGCGGCTTGGACTGGTTGTTCTGATACTGTCTATCTTTGTTCTGTCCTTTGTTCTGTGGGTTGGGGCCGCCCTTTCCTAGCTTTTCTTATGAGGGGTTCCTAGGTTCAAATTGCCGCGTCTTTTGTTTGAGCTTTTGCTCGATTTTGGCGGCATATCGGTAGGCCGCGCCCAAGGATGAGATGTCCAAAAATTCCATTTTGGTTTGGACGTATCTATGTAGAGCGCCGCGATACTTTAGCACTAGATGTCGCACATAATCTTTAATACCCAGTTTGGTGCGCAAGGTATGAAAGATATTCGTGAAATCTGACATTGCTTGGTCTCTTTCTTGCCGTGTGGTCCATTTGGTATACATGTAGTCATAACTTCCGACAGGGTAGTATCGTTCCTTAATAACATCCCTGAAGAAATCTCAGGTGGCCGTGACTGTAAATAATGAGGGTTTCTCTGTTTTCTTTTGCTCAAAAAAAATTTCCCACCAATTTTTGACATGGGGAACGACTTTGAGGAGCGCAAAAGTAATTTTTTCTCTATTCAAAAAGTTATGGACAGAAAAATACCCTTCTAGTAGATTCAACCACTTGTCTACAACATTTGCGTCTATCTGACCTTCAAATATATGAATATCGAAGTTTATTTGTACCTTGAAGGGGGTGTCGCCTCCGCTTGAAGAAGATGCATTGCCTGTTGGTAGCCGTTGAAGGATTTGCACGAAACTATCCATCATCTCGTTCCTTTGTTGCGTGAGGGCTTCCTCAATCAACAGTTTGAAATGATCTTTTGTCCCGTCATCTTTCCTTTCTCCTTCCATGAGAGGTCGCTTGGGTGTGCGAGAGCTTTTGTCTTCAAGAGAAACAAGCTTGAGACCCAACTTTTTGTACTCCGATCTCGTTGGGGACATGCATTAAGACGACAAGGAGCAGATCGCTTTGATGCCACTGATCCAGATTTTATGAGAAGAACGAAATGACTACAGATTATTAACAGGTGCTTAACATAAAATAACAGAGATACAATAAAACTGGTTTTTTTATTCAATAAGGAAATAAGTTGAAATTGTGAAATGCAGCGGAAACAAGCTTGCTAGAATGGTGGCGGCTTATCTCTGAGAAGAGATGTGACGATTGCGCTTATTTGCAAGAAGATGATTAAAATGAGGCTCTGAAGGTTTTTTTACAATAAACAAGAATGCCAAAAACCCTAGACATCCAAAAACCTAACCCTAGGAGATGAAGCTTCAAAAGTCATGTGGGCTCCGTTTGGGTAAGTTAGTACATCAACTTCCCGGGGTTGTAACTTTTGCATACGATCTCCGTTTTAGGCGTGTGATAGCCCGTTAGAGAGGTATCGTCAAGGAGATTCATTTTAGGGGCAAAATGACCTCGGAAGTTAAAACTGCTAAAAATAGTAAATTGCCAAATTTGTCAGAAAACTGTTTTGAGCCAGTTGGAAAATGTGGGTGGCCACTGATATCCACCTGGACCATTATGGGTCGTCGAGGCTCTGGCATTATATCAAGGATTTTTTTTTCTCAAAAGTAAAGAGATAGTTAAGACCCCGATTATAGGAGATTCAACCATTATTATCTGTTATATACACAATGATACAACTTCACAGGACGCTTGTCTCGGTCGCCTCATTCACAGAACAAAAGCAATGGTGAAAAATCATGAAAGTATCAAGTACTTCCAAGGCCTGATAATCCACAATTCCATGGAAAAATACAAAAGCCAACGAAGCCATTGCTCTTGAGGTTGGAAAGCTTAAAATAATTTGTTTGGGTCTCATCCCACCTCCCATGAAACTTACCCGAATACCCATAATCTAATGCATTCGAGGTGGAAGGTCTGTTAAATTTAACGCTGTTATTAGGTTCTTTTCAATTTACTAGAGCATTTCCAAAACAACAACATAAATAGGATCACTAAAAGAGACGTAATCACAAGGTACACAACATTTTATCCTAGAAAACCCTCATGGGGGAGAAAACCCAACAAAAACTTCCTCAATAATAGATTGCCAATACAATGCCAAGACTTAGAATCAAACCACCAGGAATAAAATTGGATTGAGCATGTGCCTCTTTTCTTCTTCTTGCAACTGCAACTCCTTCAAAAGATGCACACTAGAAGTGTGAGTGAGTGAGTGAACAAGTGAGGCACCATCCTCACTTATAAGTATTAGTTGAAGAGGTGCTAGGGTTATGTATCTTCACTTATTAGGGTTGACTTCTTCCAAGAGTGGTTAAAACCATTTTATAACTCTAGGGGTCGAATTTACAAATACCACCATATAAATATGGTTTGACCAATCCACAAAAGGGGATTTGGTCTTATACAAGACACAACATGATCAATCCACAAAAGGGGATTTGATCTATAAAATAATAACTCAAATATAATTAGAATATTATTTGAAGTTACAATATTTCAACAAGGCCAAGTGGTGTTGCATGGGAATGACGATGTGATGGACATTAAGTCTCCCATTGATGGGAGTACCAAGTCATTTAAGAGGGTTTGGTGTTTGGAATGAGACATTATGTTATGGAGATTCTCAAGATTGCTCATTACATTTTTGTTGGGTTCTCGACTTCGATAGTAGCGTGGTGATCTATGGTACTTTCTCTTAGTTTGTGTTGAATTTTAGTCTCTTAGTTTGTGTTGAATCTTTTGGTCTTTGAGAAGCCTTGTGTAGGAGGTATCTTGTTTGGGGAGATGGGGATCTTGTATCTGGTGTGGTAGTCCCAACCTTTGGTACGTTAAAATAATGGCGAGTTGACACTGCCATTTTGATTGTTGTGTTCTTTGTGAAACTTGAGGCTTAAAGGAATGTGGGGAGGTGCCTTCTTTGTGCTTTGTAAAACTTGAGGCTTAAAGGAATGTGGGTAGGTGCCATCTCTCACCTCTAGGAGATGGAAAGGATAGAAAGAGGATTGGGAGTACATAGTAGAAGTGGAATTAAAGGTTCAGGGAGAAAGGGTTCTCAAACTTCTTGGAGAGCCAGATTGAGAAATATGAAAATCTGGAAGTCCAATTTGTCTTTTTATATGGAATGGCTATGGTCTCAGATTTAGCTAGTGGCTCTTGTCTTCATGGAGTAACCATGTCAT
This sequence comes from Picea engelmannii, assembly GCA_009831015.1. Taxonomy (NCBI): domain Eukaryota; kingdom Viridiplantae; phylum Streptophyta; class Pinopsida; order Pinales; family Pinaceae; genus Picea; species Picea engelmannii. The sequence goes on along the minus strand of ML786888.1, from coordinate 461,099 downwards.
TCTCCATGTCATCCTTGTCTCCACAATATCTCCATTGGTTCATTTTGTATGGAGGAAGCTATGGTAAAAGAGAAGGAGATTGTGCAACAAGTTCAAGGTGACATGGAGATGGGATTAGTTGAATAGGAACCCAATTCTTAGATTGGTATTAAGCAAGAAGCTTGTGATGGGCTCCTTAGATGGGGTGCTATGATGATGGTCATGATCAAGCATGTGGATATAATGCGCCTTGCCAAGTGTTAGCTCGAGCCCCAAGGCGAGCGCGTGGAGGGGGCATTCGACTTATATCTTTGTTTGCTCATCACTCCAATTCAATGCTTGGTGCATGCAATGATGGAAATAACGATGGTTAACATTACTATTGACGTGAAGGGTAGTTATTCCAAAAACATAACAATAGTAATGGTAATTTATGCACATTCACGAACAATCTAGTTTGATATAACGTTCTCGAAGGTTGACAAGTCTATTCATTCGGTGAATATGGTCAAGAAGTTCATTCCTAGTAGAAGTTGTTGGAGGTTGAGTACATATCCTCCGGATCTCCTTCCTTGCGTTATTTTATTCCTTCCTGGTTTGATGCCGTGAATCTGAGAAAGGGGTCGAGCATGTAGTGGTCGTGGATCTCAACGCAAGATGACTGTGCATTGAGAACATGAGATGCATCTTGTCAGGGACAAGGAATGGGTGGAAGGTTCTCCATTGATGCAAATTGAGGTCCCAAATGACAATTTGCATACCTCGAACAAAGTATTGGATTGGGGTTGTTGTGTAGAGTGGTTCAAGGATGATGGGTTGGCTTCGCTCCCCTTGTTGAAGAATCTGGTCAAATTTGAAGGACCTATAGCATCAGGGATCCCCAAGGGGGACCCTCCCTCTCCATTCGTTCATCCTATGTAGGAGGAAAGTTGCCTAGATAAAACGATCGAGGGTTTTGGCTTGAAGGAGGACCAATTGCAATTCCTCTTTGAAGTTTGAGGTGAGGTAGTAGATCTTAAGTTTAAAATTGAACAATTGGACCACAAAATCACCTTGTTGTTAGGCCTCCTTTTTAGCCAGGCGTTGTATAGATAGGTACTGGACCAGACTACACAACATGGGCTCTTTCTGGATGATCCTATTCCTCTATCACGTGGTGACCAGGTTTTCAATCAACACTGCTCTTGATCATGGCATGTCAGATAGTTCTATTTTGTAGTCTGAAAGTTTTAGTCTCAATCTCTAGTTTTGTTTTGATTTCCATGTAAAATTGTCTTTTAGAACATATTGTAGAACAATTATAATTTAATGGCCTTTCTAAGGAGGATCTTTTTTTGACCTTTCTCTAGGCTTGGGTTGGTTTCCTTCTACGATGATCCAAGGCCAAGAACATTGCATGTACATCTTTGTTGTTTCTCAGAGGATAATATAATGTGCTTACAAAAAAAAGGAGCGATGGGCACGATTCCATGCAATTGTTTGTTTTTTACAATGTTTTGGAAAATAACTTTTTTAGCCAGTACAATTTATTAAACTGTATATAAATTTTCATAATTTTAATAATCGATCGTTTTGTGCTCATTGTTCATCATGTATCTAGTACTTCCTGGTGAGGAGCGAGGGGAGATGGGTAAGTCTCCTCCTTTGTAGTGTTTTTTTGTTAAACATATGTAATTTTTATGTTGTTTTTGTTATATATATCATTTTTTTTTGTTATAACAGAGTATTTGATGGATATGTGTTCATTGTGTGCAGATGTGGGACCAGTGCGACCCGCTGACTATGCGAGGAACAAGCATCATCCTCGGCCACGGGCCGCACCTGCCGCCGCAGGGGGACCAACAATAGTAGGAGATCTTCTAGTCGGGGAGGCTGAAAGGGTATTGAGACGAGTCGAGCGAAACTTTACTGCGCTCACTTGCATGGTCCCGATGACAGAGATTGAGGACCTGCCACCATCTATGCAACCTCATGTAGTGGGGGCACCACGGACGTGGGTCTGGTTGTTTCGACGTTTAGCCAACACTGTGGATCAGTATAACAGGGCCCATAGGCCTTGACTTTAGCTAGACATTTTTATGTGCCACGAGCACTACTTGTATATATTTTTTGAGGGCATAAGCCCTGTGACTCATTATTGGTCATATTTTTGAGGCGCTTGCATCCATCTATGTACTTTGGTTACTTTATGATATTATATATGGTTTTTATGTCTTTTGTGTCTTATGAATCATGTGTGCAAAAAATGTATTTACATGTTTATGTGAATGCTCTTTCATATGTGTGCAAGATGCCAATCTAAAATTTGATTAGCTAGAGTATCTGTAACTTGGTTTAATCTCCCAGGAACATGAAAATATGTAATATAATCAAAGTTTCATTCTAAGAGACGTACCCTAAGGAGTTGTCGGTGTAAAGTTGGATCATGAACCCGGTATACTCTGTTTAACTGAGACACAACCAGCTGAGCGTCGAGATAGACCCAGAGATGAGAGATACCAAATGACAAAACGTCACGAAGAAACTCAATAACTGCACTATACTCGATGACATTGTTTGTGGTGTCACCTAAGCATATACCTCTGAAAGATAATAACTGGCCTTGAGGTGTAAAGATTACCCAAGATGCGGAGGCAAGCCTCTGAGTGTGCTGACTAGCACTGTCTGCATACCCAATGAACACCTCAGAATCACTGGACATCTGCCACAGTGATGAAAGATAACATCAATGACACATCCATAACACTAAAAGAAACTAGAAAATAATAGTACAAAGACTATACATATGTTACAAAAAGTTACCCACAGTGACCTGCCTATGAGTAATACTTCTTGAGGTAGAGCCCATTTCTAGGCTCTACCAAAGCATTCCCTTCAAAGTCAACAAGATGACAAGTGCCCTTTTTTAAAACCTCTTTTATGATAAAAGGTCCGAACCACATGGGTTTGAATTTTCCTACCCCCAGGGGGTCCTTATCTTGGTCATAGACCAGGACAAGGTCGCCATCAGAGAAAATCCGAGGACGAACAGACCTATCAGACTGACACTTGAACTTGTGTTTGTGAGCCTCATTGGCCAGGGATGCATCACGACGCTGCTCAAGGTATACTAACTGTTCTTCAATGAGAAGTGTCTGGCAATAATTGTATTGCCAACTTTAGAGACGGGATCTGACATTCGATAGGTAAGACTGCCTCCAACCCGTAAATGAGTTGGAAAGGTGAGAAACCGGTTGCAGTCTTAACAGAGGTTCGGTAAGCCCATAATGCCGAGTATAACATCAAATGCCAATTTGACTTGGCTGAGTTGCTTGTTCGCTGTAGAAGGGTATTAAGAGTTTTGTTCACAGCTTCAACCTGACCATTTTCTTGGGGGTAGTAGGGTGACGAATGTTCTTGTTGTAACCCAAGCTTTGACGTTAACTCGGTCATCATCTAGTTTAGAAAGTGACTTCCATGGTCAGTGACAATCTCCCTTGGGACGCCGAACCTTGCTATTACATGGTTGAATAAAAAGAGAGCTGCAGTCTCTCCATCATCTTTAAACATTGACATAGCTTCAACCCACTTTGTGAAGTAGTCTACAACTATGATGATATAAAAGTGCCCCCTTGCTGAAGGAGGGTTTCATGTAGTGTAATCAATCCCCCACTTGGTGAAGGGACCAATTGTGATGACAGGAAACATGGGAGCGGGATGTGCCCTCATCTTCTGAGAGAAAATTTGGCATGGGTGGCACTTCTTGACCGATTCGATACAATCTTTGATAAGTGTCGGCCATAAGTAACCTGCTCGTAGAAACTTTTGGGCTGTTGCCAACCCAGACAAATGACCACCACAAGCTCTGGTATGGAAATCATTAAGTACGATAACGACTTCATTGTGAGTGAGACATTGGCGTAGGATGCAGTCTACACCTCTCCGATACAATGTATCATCGAGTATGAGATAATTCTTATCCCGATGGCGTATGCGTCAACGCTCATCATGAGAAGCAGTGGTGGGGCACTTCAAAGTCTGGAGATAGATAAGGATATCTCCATACCAGGGATCCGAAGAAGTGATAAAAAACATATCTCCTCTGACAGGCGACTCTTTGGGCACAAGATCACTTGACTCAACTGGAAGTTTCGAAATAAGTTCTGCAAAGACCAGTGAATTTTTGGATTTTGCTGAAACGAAATCTAAGTCAAACTCCTAGAGTATGACTATCCATCTATTGATCTTTCCACCTATTACCTGTCGTGTCAACATGTACTAAAATGGATTCACGATAGCAATGACGGTGGTCTTGTGAAATAAAACATAATGACAGAACTGTTGAACAACATGGACTGCTGCCAACGCAAGTTTTTCGATATGAGAATAATTGAGTTCCGGTCCTACGAGGCCTCGGCTCAGGTAATAGATGAAATATTCTGAGAACAAGTCATCTTCCTGAACTAAGACCATGCCAATGGTTGACTTTGCTACAACCAGATATAATAAGAAATCCTTGTTATAGTTAGGTGTCCGAAGCATAGGGGCAGTTGTGAGTGTATGTTTCAATGCAGCGAAAGAGCGTTGAGCGACATCATCCCAATAAAAAGGAATAATTTTTTTAAGTAAGCGCATAAAGCCCTTGGTGATCTCGGCGTAGTTAGCGATAAAGCGTCTTAGAAAATTCGCCTTGCCCTGGAGACTCTGAAGTTGAAGGATTGTGCGTGGGGGGGCAACTGAATTATTGCCTCAACCTTGAGAGGATCGACCATGATCCCTGTTGTTGACACTATGAAACCTAACAATCATCCTGATGTTACGCAAAAGCTGTACTTGTTTGGATTCAAGCGAATCCGGAAGTAACGACAATGATCAAAGATAAGTTGGATGTGTGTGGGATGATCCGTTCTCTTGCGAGATCGAGACTCTAAATCCTCTAAATAGGCCTCGACTATATGCTTGTGGTCATGGAAAACAAAAGACATGGCCCGCTGAAAGGTGGCTTCAGCATTTTTGAGATCAAAAGACATTTTACAATACGCGAATGTACCCCATGGATAGATGAATTCTGTTTTGTGCTGGTCTTCGGGTTTGATTTGTATTTGGTTATATCCCAAAAAAACGTCCATGAAAGAGAAGGCCTCGCAACTCGTACATTCATCAATTATCTGGTCGATAAATGGTGTGGGAAAATTATCTTTGGGACAGGCCTTGTTCAAATCACAGAAGTCTGTACATACACAAATTGTGCCTTGTTTTTAATTGATCGACACAAGATTTGACACCCATTGGGTCAAATGGATAGGATAGATAAAACCCGCTTTTAGCGGTTTCCCAACCTCAACCTTAATGGATGTTGCTTTCTTGGGGTTAACTGGACGAAGCTTCTGCCAGACATACTTGGCATCTGGATAAGTTGTGATTTCATGGTCAACTATTTTTGGATCGATGCCTGGCATTTTCTCATAAGACCAGACAAAAACGTCGCAGAATTCTTTAAGAAGATCTGTGTAGATTTGAATCTCTCCGGGGGAGCAGTCAGCTCCGACGAAAACATTCTCCATGACACCAGGTTTCGGGAGATATTGATCGGTAAGGTTTCTACGATAGTTTCCATATTATCCTCAGCATAAACCTCCTGTGTAGCCAAGGGATTAATAGGACAAGACCTATCTCCCGTCATAGTCAAGGTGAATTCTCCGGCTTCGATTCTGCTTAACTCTGGGAGGAAATATGATCTGTGATGAAGATCTTCCTAGGGTTTGTCCGTACTATCCATTGATTCAATTATAGCTTCATCAAAGGGAAAGACTAAGTTTAATGAATCGGTGTCAGCGAGAGAACCCTGAGCCCAAATAGGCTATAGAAGTGGATCGAACTCTTGTGCAGGAGTTGGATCAGTGTTGGCTGAAGCTTACTGGACTAAAGAGTACGCAACTTCAGCTGCAGACAAGGGCATGGACATGCCCAGGTTCCTTGTTCCATCTGTCGTGGCCGATGGGGAAGGAAGTATCCACAGATCGTCGAAGTAAGTCGTGCGGAATGACGAAACTTGAAAAATCTCAACCTTATGGTGATTGGATATAAACTTGATATTGCCTTAAGGGGGCGGGTAATCGAAGGTATCCATCAAAGATGGGCACAAACCAACCCCTACGTTGACCACACCTGGTTGAGGATTATCGATCATTGAGACTGTGGATGCCCCCAATGAAGGGTCAGGTCTGGAGAAAGACAATTGGTCGATAGTCACTATCCGGCCCTCGTGTGGAAACAACAAGACCCAAAAAACTGTAGCAACCACAGCTTGCATGGAATAAGTCCAAGTCCTTCCTAACAAGAGGTTATAGTTGAGGGGGGCATCGACCACCTCTACCTCGACACACACGGTCTTCCCTCCTAACTGCACGAGGAAAGAGAGAATGATACCATGTGGTCGGAATGAACGACCGTCGAAAGTAGTGAGGAGAGTAGGTGACAGAGACAAAACGGGCTGGCCAATGGGCTTCCAACATGCCAACGACATAACGCATGTCGAGGTGCCCTCATCAACCATCGTGTGAAAAATATTGTGAGTAAAATTTTTCATGGGATGAGTCACTACTATCTGAAACACTACGTGGTAAGGTAGACGAGGTTTTAAGTCGGTCGTATCTAGCATGATTGTACCCAGATCAGGGATGATTTTAAGGATGTAAATTTATTTTAAAATGTAGAAATCTTGACAAATCTTACTAATCCTTCACATGCCAACTATAAAATGTTTAGCGATATTTTTGTAAAAATATTCAAATGTATAAGGATTTTATATAGTTTGTATAAAATTTTGGCGATTTTTAAAGTAAAATAATTTTATCCTTTAGAATTTGGGCGAATCATTTTTAGAATAGTGAATCTTATTTTGGGAAAACCATGGAAAATTATCCCACGAGCGAAATTTAGCCCCTGAAATCATCCATGACCTGGATTACAAGTCTCGGTAGATCCTAAAGTGGTTAACAAGGCTTTTCTCTGAGAAGGACAGCTTTGAAGGACCTCCAAAGCGGACATCAAACAAGGGGTTTGTGATAAATCTTCCACAACCGAATAGTTCTAGGCGGCCCTTGCGTTTGGATTGTGAGAATATTTTTTGAACGCACCTTTGGGGATGCATGTCATTGTTTCACCCAATGTCTTCTCAATCTGTAGAGGAAGAGATGGGAGTTCGGCTTCTTTGCCCTTCTCAGAAGTGCTTGGTTTACTATAGTCATGTGCTCTAGTTGATATAAAAGAATCACCCTTCACCATATATACATTCGCAGATGCGGGGTTGTTCGAAGATGGAGAGGGTCCTTGGCTGCCCCCTTCCGTGCTTGCAGAGGCTTGTGTTAGATTTTTCCCATGTTGAAATGGATTGGTTAACGCAACAGACTGTTGCTGTATCACAAACTTTTGGGCTTCTATAAGCTGAGGACATAAATGGGTCAGGTGGTCTTCCATGCACAAGTTGCACGGATACCTCGCCTTTCGTTTCTCAGTATTTCCCCTGCCAACATTATCAGTGGGTTTCTTATCCCCCTTACCCTTATTTCATTGTTTTTTCTTTCCTTCAGGCTGCTGGGTGGCCTTTGGATTAGCCGATTGCACTGTGTGTACATCCGACGTTTTGGTAGGGACAACAACCAAAATAGTAGTTTGGCTGGCCACTGTGTGTTGTATAGACAACTGCTGCAACTGCTTCTTCAGTTGCTCAACGGGCTTTGCTTGTGCTGAACCAACAATACCATCAGCATGTGGTCCATTTCTCTGTCTGGTTTTATCAAGTATTGAGCGTGGCGCATCTGGCAAGATCTCAAATAATAAACTGGACTGAGAATAGATTAGCTCAAGTTGTTGAGCTCTCATGATGACGTCTTCTTCGAAAAATATTCCTGACGTCGCGACGTCTTTGGACAACTGTGGGACCAAAGACTTAAGGAACCACTTGAGCAGGAATGCTGGTGGGACTAGTACCTTAATTAAACTCTTCCGGCGTCTCCATTATCGGATGTGATCAGAGATATGGCCTGCCTTTATCTGTGAGAAATTGGCCAGCAATTATGTGCCAGCGTCGTATCTCACAAGTAATTGGAAATGGTTTAGGAAGGCCATTTCCAATTCACCGAAGGAAGAATATCTTGAGCGGTCGAGCTCAATGTACCATTTCGCGGCACTCCCAATGAGAGTACATTGAAACAATCACAACTGTACGGAGTCATCTTTCAAAGAGTTAGATGAGCACCAAAGATGGAAGGTAGTCACATGATCTCTTGGATCTTCGTTAGGCTTGGCTTCGAACTTGGGGATGTCCGAAGGAAACTTCGTTGGCATAGAAGGCCAACGCAGATTGTGACAGATAGGGTCATTCAACAACCTTGTCATGTCTGGAAAATGCAAGGTTGCCAGGAAGGGTAGTTTGGGTTGTTGGTGATAACCTGGGAAAAAGGGGCCTGGAGTTTGTCTGGCACCAGGTTTCCAGGAAAAGTTCGGATGTTGGCCTGGGTTCTGGTAAAATCCATGGCCATGGCCAGTGTATGGATTTTGTGTGTGAGGAGACGTCATCGACTAATTTCTAAAATAGGACATAGATGGTTGGGCATGCATTACATTCGAAGGACTTTGGGAAGGATTTCCCCATGTCGATCCCGTCGGGATAGGCATAGTGCTTTGTCTGGGGTTCCATTGATTGTGAAAAGAATTACCCCATATCGACATTCCTGAAGAGGGAATGAATCCCTGCCCATAATTCCAAGGTCCTTATGTGGAAGAAGTTTCTGGGTGTGCCCCCTGTGCAGGAATAGTACCCTGTATAGGAATAGGTTGTCCGAAACTGTGGTTGCCCCCAGTTGGGAAAATAGCTGATGAGAAGGCGTTGTTACCAAACACACTGAACAAATAAAATGGTGTCGAACTGACCAACATATTATGGGAAGGTGGTCCTTGACTCCCCGCTCCAAATAAACTATGGTGTGTAGCTGGCCCAACGGATTGTTGATGTGTGCCACCGAGGGAAGAGGACGAAGGAGGTATATGACCTCCCTCGTAATGGAAAGCATTAAAAGGAGCAGGAGTGCCCCCCATGTGTCCTTGCAGAGGAGCGTTAGAGCTCCCTACCCCTAGACCTGAAGTCTAGGAAGTGGATTAGGAAAGTATAGGACTTGTACCTGAACTAGGCATCCCGTATGAGAACAAAGGGCCTGTCGCACTTGGTGTGAAAGGGGTTGTGGCCACTGCCAGAGACGGGATCAGACCATTGTGCGATGTAGAGGCGGTCGAGACCATGGTGGCTCGGACTGGTGACGATGGGTTAGGAGGTGGAAACTCTGCTGTGATGACAACTGTAGTGGGAATTGAAGAATTCCGAGAAGGAGTAACAACATTTGTTTCCATTGCTACGTGTGAAACTGTCTGACACTCATAAGGATGCATCGGTACGATGGTGGGTGATGAAAGATCAATGGTGGAGGTTTCAACCAGACTAAAATCTTTCTCTCCGAGGTCTAAAATGGTTGATTCCTTTGGATGTTGGTCGGGCACAATTTCTTGTGACCCGGTCGCTTGAAAAGACCCTTGTTGGTCTAGCTTTCGCCCTAGTGGTGTTGGGGGTGGCTCCAGTGTAACCGGCGGTAGACCAAGAAGCTTTGTGATCGACGAAGCTCATGATCCTCACTGTGTGAGAAGATAAAAGACACACTAGGGTAGTCTAATAATTCAAAAACAACACACACTAAAAAAAGTCCCTATAAGATAAGACAGACAAACACTAAATTAATTGGAAGAACAGTTACAACAACCAACACTAGAGCAACTTACCGGTACAAGTGAAACTCGAAAATGGAAGCACCCTTCGGGTATACTTTGCAAAGCATGGCCTAATGTCTATCCTAGGTACCGCGGTATACCCCCATAGTCCCCTGTGTATGTCCCTAAAAAATATAGGCAACTAGGTTTCTAGCGTGCGAACAGTCACCAAGCGAGTACAGTCGAAAGTCGGGTAGACCACAATGAGCAGGGTATCGAGCTCGAAACATGTCACGGGTATTGAAAGCAAGTGGTCTAGAAGACAACTGAGGACCTCGAACAGATTTGAGACCCACGAAGCCCCGTGACAAATCCAATCGACGGAATCCCAAAACAAGCTCTCTATATGTGTTCTCCACTACGATTGGTCCAGCTTTGGAGGGGTTATCTCCACTACCTTTCTGCACACGACCTCATGTTTATTCTCTGTGTTAGAGGGGGGTCCCGGATAAATTTCACGGTACTATACTTGGACACTCCCTAACTCAAACTCCAATGTTTGATTTTAATGGCCTTGAAGAGTTTTCTCTCCAACCTAATCCAAGGCCCTAATCCTGAACTAGTTGGTTAACCCTACAAACATAAATGTCTAATAAATTTTAGGTTTAGCGTTAATTTTATGGCTTGTCTTATGTCAAGGGGTATGAAAGTGAAACTAATGATGTTTGAAAGACGAAAGTAAAAAGTGAACAGAAAGATGGAAAAAAAAACTTTCACTTAAAACAAAATTTCAACAACTTTTCAAATTTTTATTTATTTATTTATTTTCTAAGATCATTTGAATCAACAAACTTAAAGAAGGATTTCACTTGACTACGAGCTACTTACGATATAAGTAAACTATACAGAAATTAATAAAGCAAAGACTTTTCCCTGGTTACTAATGCAAAACCATTCTTTTCAACCAAACAAGAAAATGAAAGAGATTTTTTTTTTATTTGAATGCTGACAAAGCAAAAAGGAAAAATATCAACAAGTCAAAAATCAAGAAAAATTCTGGCCTAATCGTAGATTGCAAAGAATCACTTCAAGAAATCACACACTAGCAACTTAAAAAATGACTCTCACACTTGTCTAAAAACCCTAACGAATTTTTTTTTAATGACAACTTTTAAATGAAAAAAGCAAGCTAAGGCTAAGATCAACCCTAAGCTACTGACTGCTAGGACATAGATTCAAAAACCTGAGAGGTATAACTCTTGTCAAGGGAAATGATGACTACCTTACCCTCAATAAAAACTATCCTGCACAAGCACACTACTGAAAATCCAACAGCAAGCGTGTGCACGCGAGCTGTGTAGAGCCAGAGGGCATGTACATGCATGCTAGCCTTATACAGGTTGCGTGTATCTCCAAAACTATGAAACAAATAAAAACAAACAATCCAAACCAGGAAGAGACCACTGATATTGAGAACTAGGATCTCTTGAAGGCTTAGACACTCTCTTTAATAGAAAAAGGAAAAAAATGTACGGAAAAAATTCGTAAAAAAAACCAATCTAAGATGAGACTGCAAACAACCAAGACTTAGAAAGAGTTATAGAAAACCCATGAGAATGACTGATTCTGACAGGGAAGAGGATGTCTGCCTCAAAATTTTTCTAGAATTTACGTGCTACTGTTACTTCTTTAGCTAGCATTTACACGTGGGCTGTAAGAAAGTAGGGCGCGGGTACACGCGTGCAGACCTTATGCATGCCGCGTGTACCTCTGTGGGTCTAAAAAAAACACAGTCAAGCAAATAACAGAGATAGATGGTAAGGAAGACCAGACTCTCTCTTAGCTCAAACTTTGCAGAAACTTCAAAAAACAGGAAAGAAAACCAGTCTTTTAAAACTACCCAAAAATGTTCCCAGGAACCCTAGAGACCTCCCCAGTATGGTCGCCAATTCTGTTGTGGTGGGAAATCCCCCTTTGGACTAGCATTTAGGGTTATATTATTCATGCAAATGAGACTGAAATAATCCTACTTTCTACCGCCGTCCCAGATTTAATCCCCATTTCTTTCAAGCAAATACATGGTTAGAAGAACATACCTTGTTCCGGAAGTTCGATGTCGATCCTTCTTCACACTTGATCGCTTGTTAGCAGCTATCCTCCCAAGATTGTCCTGCGTACAAAACAAACAACAAACTCTACATGCATTCGTTCTACAGATTAATGGGTTAGAGATTCAAACATATATTCACTAAACTATGAAGAACTCATATAGTGGGACGAGAAAAACATTTATTTATTATTAACTTTAATGAATCAACTTACAATGTCGAGTCCGACCACCGCTCCACGAACTTGATCCTGGGATCCTCTTCAAATGTCCTCCAACTTCTTTGCTTTGTATCTCTCTTTGCACAACGATGGCTAAAGAGTTGGGACAATGAGAATGTACAATTGGGCAGAGTTTCTTTACTATTATTCTCCTCTTCCAAATAGGACCCCTAACCCTTCTTTTATAGGCTAGAAGAAGCTAGGTATTTGGACGAACCCTCGGCCATGCATGGCTGGAAGATTCAGTTAACTCAACCAAAGCTATGTGTTCCATCGGAAACTTTCATTTTTTTGTGCTTTTGTAGGGCCACGCTGGTTGTTTTAGGTCATCCAATGTGTACACGCATGCAGTAATGGAGTAGGGCGCGTGGGCCCTTATAAAAGATGTTTTTTAAAGAGTTGTTCAGCAGTGCTTTGGCAAAGAAGGGATCTGAGATGGCCTGATCCTAGGTAAGCACGTATGGTGAAAATTAGGGTTATAACATTATGTAAAATAAAATCTCGAGTGCATGACACTAACCCATGAGTATGGATTAATGTTGATCTGTTGGTGTACATGGCTGGTACATATTTGAGTTTCATTGATATATCTTATGATGTATTATTGGAAGCATATGTTGATATCATGGTGCATGCATTTTTCATCTGGATTGGGTTACATATTGGTACATATGGTTGGTGAGTTGATGAGGTGATCATGTTGTACATCATTGTTGATCTATAGTTGATGCATGATTGGTACTTTTCTAGTACATTGGAAGAGGCACCTACTAGTAGTTTGATTGGCACATGCTTTATGGAGGATTTGACATATATATATGGGATTTATCATTTTGTGGTATTGGTTCATGGTAATGTACATGTTTGGTACACTCATATATGACATATGCTTGATGATACTACACCATTGGTACTACTTGATTATCACAACAATTGGCATTTGTTTGAGATATTTGATTGTGGCACTTGGTTCATGATGGAGACATATCATAAGTGATACGATACATTGTTTGGCATGTTGGTAGATGCACATGGTTGGCATATTGGTGGATGCACATGGTTAGCATATTGGTAGATTCACATGTTGGCATGTTGATAAAGGCATATGATTGATACATTCCATGGATGATATCTTTTGTCACATTGCATGATGTTGATGTAAATAGGTGTTGTGCATGATGAGCACACATTTTGTACATGATGTACTTGGTTGATATTTTGCTCATGGTTCTTTATTTCATTGTTGACATATCTTTTGCTTCATGATGCTTGGTATGGAATGAGTTTGATTCATTAATAGGTCCAAGGATCGTTATATGGTAGCATAATGTTCATCTTGCAGAAAATATAGGGGAGACACACCCATAGGGGGAGTCATTCTTCTTCCCATGATTCTAGGAGGAGATATTTATTAGATGCATACATAGAAAAGAGCCCTATACTTGAAGAAAGAGCACATGAGCATAATTTTAGGGGGAGAAATGGTCACAAGGGGAGTATGTTCGATGAATCTTCAACATTACTTCAGAGTGATATCCCTTGTTCAAAAGGGGAGAGATTATTTAGAGTAAGATCAAAGACATTCAGACAGGGGGAGCATCCCCAAAGAGAGTTCAAGCAAGGGGAGCAACCCCAAGATGAGAATGGCCCTTTGCCATTGATGTCAAAGGGGGAGAGCTAATCACATTGATGTGATTGATGTTTATTGATGGGGAGAGATAGTCACATTGACTATTGATGTAGAGCATGCCTTATCTACATGTTGACATCAATAATTGGTAATTGGTGTTGACATCAATGTTGGTATTGCCATCAATGCCAAAGGGGGAGATTGTTGGATCATGTTGTCATTGATGCCAATGGTTTGATTGATTGATGTCAAGTGATTGATTGATGTCAAATGATTGATGTAATATGATATGTATTTTCCTTGATGAGAATGCATAGGTGAAGATGGATCAATGAGTTATCATTGATACATGATGAATATGGATCAATGTGGTTTCATTGGTATATGATGCATTGTTGGAAAAATGTATAGATGAATCATTATTGTCTTATCATGATTGATAAGGTGCACAAATGGATGAACTCCAAAGTGGTCCCCTTATG
>ML786888.1:426545-437208 GCA_009831015.1 Picea engelmannii | reverse complement strand
TTTTATGACCTTAGTCACACATTTAACTCACACTTAGAAGATTATGTTTCATATCTTATACTAGTAGAACATTTTCTACCTTGGTATTCTTGTTTCCAATTTTGACTGTGCCTTTTCCAATGATTTTAGCTGATTCATCATTTCCGAAGGAGACTGATCCATCTCTTTCCTTTCTTAATGTAAGAAACCTATATTTATCACTTGTCGTGTGTTTTGAACAATGAATGTCAACATACCAGCCACATTTCTTCTTCTTATCTTGTAGAGCGAGTGTGCATTCTTCATTTCGATACTGATTCTGCTTTCTTATCTATGTTCTCTTCTGAGGTTCTTGTCTGTGACTGTTGTTGTTATGTTGTGGTTCTCTAGGAGGGAATTTCATTCTACAATCTTCATACATTTGTCCAAAGTTGTTGCACTTGTATCATTCCACTTCAGTGCTCAATGATTCAAACCTGTTGTAGCTTCTTCTCTATGTTTCACTAGGCCTTTCTTGGATAATCATTTTTGGTATGAATTTCAAAGTTGTTTATGTTCCTGCTATTAGCTCTGCAATTTATAGATTTATGTCCAAAATTATTACATGCATAACATAAACCAAAAAAGATATATTGATACCTGGGAGTTGAAGATCTTCTAAAAGGAGTTACTCTTATGAATCCTTCTTCTTTCTAAGGCCTATTTCTTTCTGTTGATCATTGATTATGAAGTATGAATCTTCTTGGTGGAGGAGTGTCTCTGTAATCTTCCTATCCCCTTTGATTGTTTCTACATAAATTTTTGGATATGTTTCTTGTTCTGTTGCTTTAGATCTTGATCCATTTTTTGTCTAATTGTATCCAAGTCTAGACTTGTCATGATAAAGCTTTTGACTGCTGATAATGTCATCCATAACTTTTGAGCTGTTCTGCATATTTTTCTTTTGAAAATCCTTTCTCAATGTGACAATCTCTGCTTCCAAATTTCCAATGACCATGTCTCTTTCTTCTAACTGTTATTTGAGTGCTTTTACAATTATTTTATCTTGTTCTATTTGAACCTTCAATTTCATGATCATTTGTTATAGTTCTTGAGTGTCTTCTTTCTTGTCTAGTTCTACTTGTAGCTTCTTGTTTTTATTCTTTTCTCTTCTTATAACTCCTATGGCACTCAACAATTCTTCTCGGTAGTCAACTTCTGCCTCTTCATATTCTTCTTCGGTGTCTTCTTTATCAGGGTCTTCTATTGCCATGAATATAACTCTTTCTATCTCACTGTCATTGACTTCATCGTCATCTGATGAGGAGATGTCTTCTTTGGTGCATAAGATTTTCTTGAAAGCTTTCTTTTTGGTTCTTTTTCCTTTATATGTTTGTTTTCTATTTGAGTAATCTTCATCATTCATCTTATTTTTCTTATGAGGAAATTTGTTAGCAAACAGACCAATACCATCACAATTAAAACAAATCAATGGAAGCTTACCTTTATATCTATCGTTGGTTCCCTTGTTGAATCTTTTGACAAAGTTGGCCACTTCTTCTTCATCATCTTCTGAGAAGTCACTACTACTGCTATGTTCCTTTTTCTTTCCATTTCGCTTTGACCTTTTGGATGCTTTGAAAGATGCTTCTTTTATATCTAGATTTTCCTGTTCATTTCTCATTTCATATGATGTGAATATTCCATGTAGCTCATCCATGCTTATTGTAAATGTGTTGAACCTACACAGAATAGATCTAGATAAACAATAATACAACCATTTTTAGAGAGAATTGGAGAAAGAAGAATGAGAGAAAGAATGAAAGAATTCTCATTAACCATAATGAATAATGAATAATTTACACATGATATACTTTATATAACTCAATGAGTGCGCAATGGAGGTGAACCAATGCACCATAGTGGTGGTATAGAGTGATCTGGACACACACCAATAGTTATGAGAGTGAATTTCCACCTACTCTAGTCTCTCAGGCAGTTACATGAGTGAACTGCCACCTAGTTGAGTTAACTAGTAAAGTAGTCTTCAGTTAACTGACTGGACATAGAGTAGTGAGGAGTTAACTAAGGGAATCAAGGGTAATGCACTAGTCTAGTGATGATACCAAGGCAAGGTTGAATTAACATGGTGATGATCCCAATTTTGCATGGTGACAAAACCAATGCAACATCTAAACTCAACTCAACTATTCAAATAAAAGTGTCAACTGAAAGAGGATATTCTCCAGGTGGAATATTCTCCCTTAAAATATATGAGTCTAGATAATGACTAATTATGACTAATAAATAAGGAAAAACCTTAGGAAAAATAAATCCTAGGTGTGTGAAGTAAATCCAACACCCCCCTGATAATCACTATGGTGAAAATAAAGAATGGGTCCCAGCCACGAGACCACGTTAGGTACCCAAATACAAAAGATACACTGAAATAAAGTGAGGAAAGTGGGAAAACCTCATGGGAAAAGTCGCCCTTCAAAATACAATGTATGTAAAAAGAAGAACTACAATTGCTAAGAAACTGTGTCCTTCACTCCAATACGACTTCGTAGAGAATGGAACTTCTGCTCAGTGAAGGTCTTGGTGAAGATGTCTACCATCTGTTCTACTGAAAAACATAACTGTAAGTGGATGATCCCCTTGTGTACTAAGTCCTAGATGTAGTGCATTTGGATCTCGATGTGCTTTGTCAACTTCCTTTGAACTGGATCTCTGCATAACTTCAAAGTGCTTTGGTTGTCACACCAGATGACGATCGACCAATGAAAATGAATGCACTTAGTGAGAAAATGTTGTAGCCACATATCCTGAATGGTTATTTTAACTACCCCTCTATACTCTACCTCGAATGAAGATAGAGAAATGGTAGCTTGCTTCTTTCTCGACCAATAGATAGGCCTGCAACCAGTACTGAGTGAGTAACCAAAAGTGGACTTGCGATCAGTGCTATCGCCAGCCCAGTCAAAATCAGTAAACCCGATGAGATCTAAAGTAGAGTTTGCTGCATAATGAATCCAAAAGGTGATGAAGCCCTATACGTATCAAAGGATACGCTTTGCAACCTTACAATGTAGCTCATGCAGCTCTTGCATGAACCTGGAAACTACACCAACTACATATGAGAGGTCTGGTCTGGAGTGTGTGAGATATAACAAGTTCCCCACTAGCTATCTGTACAATGTGATGTCAACTAGTGGAGTCTCTGCACCATCCTCAAGTTTGAATACTGATAAGAAAGGAGTCGGAGCAGACTTGCAGTTTGTCATGTGAAATCTCTCAAGGAGATCTCATGCATACTTGGCCTGAGACAGTTTGATGCCCGATGCATCTTGACTGATCTCGAGTCCAAGGAAGAAGTGTAGCAGACCCAAGTCCATCATCAAAAACCTTTCATGTAGAATCCTCTTGACTACAAGAATCTCTGAAGTCGAGCAACCAATGATCAACAAATCATCAACATACAAAACTAAGAGTAGAAGTGAATCAACCATCCTAAGCATGTAGAGATTCGGGGTCTGATTTAGAATGAAGTTCTGTGACAACAAGTAGGAGTCCATCTTGGCATACCATGCCCTCGGGGCATGCTTGAGGCCATAAAGTGACTTCTTCAGTCGACAAACCAAAGATGAGTCCTGCATAAATCCAGAGGCTGCTCCATATAGATATCCTCAGAGATATCACCATGAAGAAATGCATTCTTCACGTCCATCTGATGAACTTCCTGTTAAATTTTTAATTAATTAAAGTACCTAGGCAAGTATTTCTCATCCCTAGGTGCCTAAGGGGTGAGAAAGTGCCTAATGTGGGTCCTGGTCATTTAATTTCTGAGATGCAAATTAAAAGGTGACTTTATGACTTTAGTGAGGGTGAACGAAGAGACATTTAATCTCAACCACTCATCTAATCTAATCTCATCCATTGGATTAGAAAACTCCTCACCTACCTCATGAAGTCGATTAGTGTTGGAGGGCGCACCCATTGTTGGGTTGTTAGTTCATTGTTGAGAGAACAAGAGAGAGATCATTTTCGAGTTTGAGAGGAATCCATTTTTGTAGAGCTAGGACATGCATCCCAAGGTGTCTATCTAGCACATAAATCGAGGCAACAAGTACGACATTGAAGGCATGCCATACTGTACAGATAGAGTAGGCCGTACAACAAGCAAGGAAAGCACATAAATCGAGGCAAGGTACAATTCAAGCAGAGAATCCGTACTGTACAGATTTTTTAATTCCATATAATAGGAAAAAGGGCATGAAAACCGAGGTAGAAAGTAAAGTCCGTACTATACGGATTTCGTACAGTCTGTACGACTATTATTCAAGCATAGAAATTGAGGAGAAGGTGTTGTGCTATTTTCTGGAAGTTTCAACATGTTTCCCAAGGAAACCATACATCATTTATTGCACTATTTTGGGCTGAGTTAGTTGGCATGAATTTTGAGGTGACTGTACAACATTTTGGAGGCACAAAAATCAAGGAGCATACCTGTAATTAATTGTAGAAAATTCTGGGAAGAGTTTTGTGGAGTTTCACTCATTTTCTTGTGTGAAGACTTGGCATGGTTATCGAGATAAATTTGTCATTTATATTTCTGAAGATGAACATGCTGTAACAGAATTCTCTGAAGCTCCTAAATAATAAAAATATCCCTCTCTGATTGGTTTTCCCCTTGTGGGTTTTTCCATGGTCAAAGTTAGACCAAAAATATCTGTGCCAATATTTTCTGAGTTTTATGTGCTGCTGATATTTTTATTTCTGTGTTATAAACGATGTTCAGAATCTTCATGTTTCAGTTCTGAAATTAATTTTCTGCTGTGTGTTTAGCTGCTGATATAAAAGTGGGTTTGGGCATTAAACATTGGCTGAAAAATCAGTGAGATTGAAACTGGGTTGGGGTCTAAAAATTTACATGGTATCAGAGCTGAGTTGAAGGGAAGCAGAAATTTCAGCAGTCAGAAAGTTGGGACAATAGTCACTTCACAGGGAAAAATTTTGAATTTATCATTTTCAACAGAATAGGGTCAATCACTACAGGTTTGAGAGTTGAGGACAGAATTGATGGGGCAACAAATTTTGGTTCATGGAAGGAGAGGATGATCTTTCTTTTGCAAGAAAATGAGTTGTGGGACATTGTGGAAAATACCACAACTCATCCTGTTGTGATACCTACTGATGCTACTCTTCTTGCAGCTTACACTAAGAAGAGTATCAAGGATAAAAGGATTATTCTTGATGCCATCAAGGACCATTTGATTCCTCACTTGACGAAGAAGACAAATTCTTATGAGATGTGGGAGTCTTTGACTAAATTGTACCAGAGTACTAATGAGAACCGGAAAATGGTTTTGAGGGAAAAACTAAAGAGCATAAAAATGACCAAGGATGAAAATTTGGTCACATACCTTACTAGATTGACACAGGTGAGGGATGATCTTCGAGCTGTGGGGGAAGCCATAGTTGACAATGAGATTGTGAGAATAGCATTGAATGGAGTTTCCAAACAATGGGCTGTTTTTGTGGAGGGCATTGTTGCTAGGGAGAAGCTTCCTAATTGGGAATGTCTTTGGGATGAATTTGTTCAGAAGGAGACCTGGAGAGGTTATGTACATGGCAGTTCGTCTACAGGTCACGAGGAGGAGAATGTGGCTCTTGCTACCACTAGAAAGAAGAAGTTAAAAAAGGGTCCAAAGGGAGGAAACAAACCCAAGGGTGAAGGGAAGAAAGACATGAGAAAAGTCAAGTGCTTTGCATGCCATAAGTTTGGGCACTATGCAGGTCAGTGTCCTAAAAAGAAGAAGAAACAAACAGTAGCTTCAACAGAGGTGGAAGATTTTTCCACCAAGTTTGACAAGGAATTTTCCTTGATTGTGTGTTTATCTACGAGGATTACTCAAACAGATACTTGGTATATTGACAGTGGTGCCTCTCGCCATATGAAAGGTGTTCATGAGCACTTGACAAACCTCACAGAGATGGGAAATGTTGAGGTAGTGCTTGGAGATGACCGGGAGGTGAAGGTGGTTGGTAGCGGAACTGTTTCATTTCAGAGGGTGTCTTTGCCTCCCATGACTTTGATAGAGGTACTATATGTTCCGGGCTTGAAGAAGAAATTAGTGCCAGTTTCTACTATTGAGGAGAAGGGCTATGAGGTCTTGTTCTGTGATGGGAAGGTGCTTCTTTTCCCCAGGGGGTCTAACATCACTTCGACCAAAGTATCGGTACTAGACATGAGAGGCTGTACAAGTTTTTGTTCCAGCCAGTGAGAGCATTGATTCATACTACCAGCAGCAGTGACTTATGTGAGTTATGGCATATGAGGATGGCACATTTGCACCATGGGGCTTTGAGAGTTCTGAGGGATATGGTGGTAGGACTTCCAAATTTCAGTTCAGAGCACCATGACTTGTGCAAGGGGTGTGCTTTGGGAAAGTACACCAAGACTGCTTTTCCGAGTAGTGACAATAGATCAACAAGGATTCTTGATTTTATACATTCAGATGTATGTGTCTCGATGTCTTCGACATCGTTTAATGGTTCTTTATACTATGTTGTATTCATTGATGAATTCTCATGGAAGTTCTGGATTTTCTTCATGAAGACCAAAGGACAGGTCTTCAGTCGGTTCCAAGAGTTCAAAGCTCTTGTGGAGAACCAGACAGGGAAGAAAATCAAAGTCTTGAGATCGAACAATGGGGGTGGGTATACCTCCAAGTATTTCATAGAATTTTGTACAATAGAGGGCATCATGAGAGAGTTGAATGTTCCTTACAACCTGTAGCAGAATGTGGTTGCAGAGAGGAAGAATAAGGCCATTGTTGGGGCTGCCAGATCCATGCTACATGATCAGGGGATGCCACTATTTCTATGGGTTGAGGCATGCTACACTACAATTTATCTATAGAATAGGAGTCCCCACAAGGCTGTGGGGAGCATGACTCTTGAGCAAGATTTTTTTGGGAAGAAGCCTGAGGTGGGGCACCTTTGTATTTTTGGGTGCATTACATATTCATATGTCCCTTCTGAGAAGAGGAAAAAGCTGGAGCCCAAGACAGAGAGAGGGATCTTTGTTGGGTACAATGAGACTTCAAAATATTTCCGTATATACCTTCCTTCCTCGAGGAAGACTGTCTTGAGGAGGGATGCTAGATTTGAGGAGGATAGAGCCTTTAGGAAGTCTAGAGGGTCAGAGAAGGGTGAGAAGTCTCCAGCATAGATTCAGATGAGTCTGCAACAAAATACAATGACACAGAGTTTGTAGCCACCAACTTCAGTGACGACAGGTTCACAGGTGATAGGGCCACATGATTCAAGTTTGTAGGCTACTGGTCCACAAGTTTTAGGATCAGGTACTTCAGAGTCTACTTCAGGATCATTATCTTCAGGAGATGGGGTTGAGCAGGGAGAGTCTCCTCCACGGGACACTACTTTAGAGAGGATCAAGCCCAAGTGGCTTCAGGACACTTTGAGGGAAGCATAGGGTTCAGTGGGGAATCCCAGACATGCAGTGAGGGAGATTAAACCTCCTGAGAAGTTTTGCAGCTACATCGTGATGGTGAGCAGTATTCGAGAGTCCGAGCCTTCCAGTTTTGAGGAGGCCACTGGTAGACATGTGTGGAGAGATTCCATGATGGAAGAGTACAATTCCATCATGAATAACGATGTCTTGGAAGTGTTCCTAGACCTGAGGGGAAGTCAGTGGTGACTTCCAGGTGGATTGTCACACACCCACTACGGCTTAATAGATTTTTTGCCTTTTTCTCCTTTTTCTTGAGGGACAGAATCCCCAAGTTCCTACGAGGTCTTAGCGTAGGATAGATCCTCCTGTTGAAACCTTCACTAAACCAATCCATCGGTTCTTTCATTGAAAACCTGTCATGTACAAATCAAGCACCACGCGCGGGTTTCACCTCCATGTGATCATTGGTTATGACCCCGGGCCAACCCAAGAGGTGCCTTTCGCATTTCACGACTCAGCGAAGCCCGAGAGTCCAATCTTTCGACTCTTCATACCTTGAAATTTGATATTGTCCCTTCGTTGAGATCGACGACTGCAAATCTCCCCCTTGATCCTATGGTCCTGGCCGTATCGGGACTTCGGTAACTGGGAGTTCGAAATGCAAGCGAGTCAAGTCTTTCGACTCTTCAAACCCCGAAATTCGATACGTGAGTTCTTGTACGAGATCCGATGGTCCTTGATGATATAGATCCAACAGTATAGATCTCTTTGGAGTTTCGTGAATTGGGAGTTCATGATGCAACGACTCCAGAACTCCTGTCACTCAGATCCATGAATTCCGATATGGGAATTTGTGTAGGAGATCAACGAACCTCGTTGATATGGATCTGATGGTCACTATCCCTCCTGAGCTTAAGGACGTTGAAGGACACTCATCTTTAACCCCCTTTCTATCCTACGAGATCCAATGGCTTACAGGGTTTTAGAGATTTCCCCTAACTCTGATCGCTCAACACGCATCTCCTCCGATGGACGGTCCATTTCCTTCCGGAGTTTCGTGAACTAGGATTTCGTGACTTGCGATGACAAAGGGTCTTGCCCTTTGGTTTCCTGGAAGCCAAAACACTGAAATGTCGAAACTTATTCACACTAAGCTAATTCAGGGTTTCACATACCGGGACTTCGTGACTTGTGACGATGAAGGGTATTGCCCTTTGGTTTCCCGGGAGCCGAAACGCCGAAATGTCAAAATGCCGAAACCTATTCATACTAAACTAATTCAGTGTTTCGCATACTGAGACTTCATGACTTGCGACAACGAAGGGTCTCGCCCTTTGTTTTCCCAGGAGCCGAAACAGTAAAATGCCGAAATTTCGATGAATGGGTCCGGATACTCTAGGACTTTCAGGACGTTGCCAAGTACACCCTTCTGCCTATGCAAAGTTTAAGGTCGACGAGCAATAGAGCTCTGACAAGTCTTTTAGAGGGTTCTTAGGTAAATTATCCCTAGGCTTGGTGACCTGAGTAAAAGTCTTCCTAATTTGCTGAGCTATAAATTTGGTGGTAAGGGTAAAGTAAACTCATGGGTTTACTATTATTGTAGTCCCTTTGAGGGACTCACTCCGATTTTGGAGTGCGAGGAAACTTCCCAAGAGAAGTGCCTTAAGGATATTAAACTAGGGCATAGCGCGAGCCAAGTAGATAGGACCATTCTCAAGGGAATAGACTCGTATTCTGAACCTACTCATTCTATACATAGACCGATTATGGTCATATAAGTATAAGCATGTATTCCTTGTCTCCAAATAAAAACATAGGCAAACACTTCCATACAGAAAAACATTTATGAGCATATAAACATGAGCATGCATCCAGGATATTCAATTCAATATACAAGATATAAACACTTATCAGAAAAACACTAGGTGTGATGCGACTGCTGAGAGGGGTGCTCGTTTCCACCCAACCGTAGGCTCAGTGACTCCAAACAGATTTACCACTAGCCACCCCGAGCTAGACCACGGTGCTTGAGGTTTAGTTTTCTACTTTCAGCTCAACAGAAGTCAAGGAAGAAGGTTTCTCTCCTTCTCCTCTGTTCAAAACTCCCCGTGTTTCCAGAGTTTCTCCATTTCTTCCTCGCGATCCCTGTCACGCGCGTTCCCCCTTCTCCCTTACCACACTTCCTCTCTTGCCTTCTTTTCTGCAAGATTGCGTGTGGCATGAATTTCCTCGTCTGCGGTCAAGTCTAGGAGCTGTTATGGATGGGCAGTTCACCCCCATCCCCTCATTAACTCTTGAGGAGCCTCCCCACCTACAAAGCTGACGGGAAATCCATTCCGAGGTCAGAGAGTTTCTTTGGTCTTTGAGAAAGTAAAACCAGTATGGTACTGGCTCGGTGGAAGTAAACGCAACCATTCCAGGTCCTTTCCACCACCTCTCATTAGCCACCGTGGTCTCTTTTAGCACATCCCCCTCCCATCAACCATGCAACACATATTCATAACATAATTTACATTCATCGACCTTTTATAAAAAGGTTCGTCAAATCAAACATTCACGTCTTTGAGTTTGCCATAGTTCTTGGCCAATATAGTTATTTTTACAGACTGGGGGAAACAGGGTGTTACATGGTTCTATAAACTAAAGTATGCTATAGATGGCTATATTTAGAAGTACAAATCTCTCTTTGTGGCTCAGGGGTTTTCATAGGTTGAGGGAGTCGACTATGATGAGACCTTTGCGCCAGTTGCTAGATACACGTCGACCAAGGCAGTGATCTCCATTGCAACAGATATGGGTTGGAAGATCCACCAGATGGATGTGAATACCTCATTTCTGAATGGTATTATTGAGGAGGAGGTGTATATTAAGCATCCGTTGGGCTTTCAGGTGCATGGGAGAGAGTCTCATGTGTGTAGACTGAAGAAGGCATTGTATGTGCTGAAACAATCTCCCCGAGCTTGGTATTTGAGGATAGATGCCTATTTGAGTAGTTGGGTTTTGAGAAGATAAGACAGATCCCAACCTATACTTCATTATGGTTGGAGATGATCATCTCATTCTTCTACTATATGTGGATGATCTTTTTGTTAAATTATGTACCAAGGCAAGTGTTTCTCTTCCCTAGGCCCTAAGGGGGAGAAATTTCCGAATATGGGTCTTAGTCAAATTAATTTGTGAGATGCAAATTAAAAGATAACTTTATGATTAAAGTGAGGGTGAGTGAAG
>ML786888.1:405103-421849 GCA_009831015.1 Picea engelmannii | reverse complement strand
TAGCATATGCTGATGCTGAAACACCGCGGAGCAGATGCTGAAACACCAGGCTGTAGCATATGTTGAAACAGTGCTGAAACTAAATTTAGCATTTAAATTTGACTGAAAAATCAGCGAGACTGAAACTGGGTGGGATTTTGAAAGATTAACACTTTTCATTACAGGGGCATAGAGACTAATCAACAACTACAAGGAGAGCCTTGCTTCAGAGTTCGAGATGACTGACATTGGACTGATGCATTACTTTTTGGGATTGGAGGTTTGGCAGGAGCCTAGACACATCTTGCCGGGACAGGGAAATTATGTGTGTGACATTCTAAGCAGATTTTGGATGGGGGATAACAGGCCCATGACCACACCCATGATTACCAACTGGAAGAAGCTTCATGCTTGTGAGTCACAGTTGGTGGATTCCACTTTGTATCGTCAGTTGATTGGGTCATTGAAGTATTTGGTCAATACCAGTCCATATATTTGTTTTGCTATCAACACTCTCAGTCAGTTCATGGTGGAGCCTAGGAGAGTGCACTGGGTGGTAGAAAAACATGTGCTCAGGTATATTTGTGGTATGGTAGATTATGGTCTGGAATTTCACAGAGGATATGGAGTTCATTTGGTTGGCTATACAGACTCAGATTGGGAAAGATGTGTCAATGACAATAAAAGCACTTTAGGGTGTTGTTTCGGATTGGGATCAATAGTTGTGTCTTGGTTCAGTCGGAAACAAAATTCAGTGGATTTGAGTTCTGCAGAGGCTGATGATATCGCAGCCAGTCAGGCAATTTGTGAGGCCCTTTGGCTTCTCAAGATGCTGGTGGGATTGTTCGATGTGCAGTTGAGGCCTATTGTGATTTACTGTGATAATCAGAGTTGCATTAAACTCTCAGAGAATCCAATTTTTCATGACCAGTCTAAGAATATTGAGATTCGTTATCACTTCATCCATGATTATGTTCAGAGAGGAGATGTGGAGCTACAATACATATCTACAGAGGAGCAGGTTGCAGACATACTCACCAAGGCATTGGGTAGAGGCAAGTTTTTATTTTTTAGGGACAATCTTGGAGTTGTGAGTAGCACTTTCCTCGATAAGAGGGAGTGTTAAATTTTTAATTAAATAAAGTACCTAGGAAAGTGTTTCTCATCCCTAGGTTCCTAAGGGGTGAGAAAGTGCCTAATGTGGGCCCTATTCATTTAATTTGTGAGATGCAAATTAAAAGCTGACTTTATGACTTTAGTGAGGGTGAATGAAGAGACATTTAATCTCAACCACTCATCTAATCTAATCTTGGCCATTGGATTAGAAAACTTGTCACCCACCTCATGAGGTCGATTAGGGTTGGAGGGCACACCCATTGTTGGGTTGTTGGTTCATTGTTGAGAGAGAAAGAGAGATAGCATCTTCGAGTTGGAGAGGAATCCATTTTTGTAGAGCTAGGGAATGCATCCCAAGGCTACTATCTAACACAGAAATCAAGGCAACAAGAACAACATTGAATGCATGCCATATTGTATGGATAGAACATGCCGTACAACAAGCAAGGAACGCACAAAAATCGAGGCAAGGTATAGTTCAAGCAGAGAGGTCGTACTGTACGCATTTTTTTAATTCCATATAGCAGGAAAAAGGGCATGGAAACCAAGGCAGAAAGTATAGTCCATACTGTACAGATTCCATACAGTCAGTACAATCTGTACAACTATTATTCAGGCACATAAATCGAGGAGAAGGCGCTATGCTATTTTTTGGAAGTTTTTGCACGTTTCCAAAGGCAAATGTACAACATTTATTGCACTATTTTGGGATGAGTTAGTTGGCACAAATTTTGAGGTGACTGTACAATATTTTGGAGGCACAAAAATCAAGGAGAAGACCTGTAATTAATTGCAGAAAATTATGGGAAGACTTTTGTGGAGTTTCGCTCATTTTCTTGTGTGAAGCCTTGGCACGATTATCGAGATAAGTTTGTCATTTGTATTTCTGAAGATGAACATGCTATAACAGAATTATCTAAAGCTCCTAAATAATAAAAATCTTCCTCTCTCACTGGTTTTCCCCTTGTGGGTTTTTCCAGGGTCAAAGTTAGATCGAAAATATCTGTGTCAATATTTTCTGAGTTTTATGTGCTGCTGATATTTTTTTTTCTGTGTTATAAACGATGTTCAGAATCCTCATGTTTCAGTTCTGAAATTAATTTTCTGTTGTGTATTTAATTTCTGATATAAAATTGGGTTTGGGCATTAAACATTGGTTGAAAAATCAGCGAGACTGAAACTGGGTTGGGGTCTGAAAATTTACACTACCCATCCCTTAGTTGTCGCAATGGAAAATTCCAATCGTATGGAATCCATCTTCTCTACTGGAACGAAGGTCTCATCATAGTCATTCCCATGCACCTCCTAAAAGCATTTGGAAACAAGCATGGCTTTGTATCTTCTAATCTGTCCATCCGCTGTGCTCTTGGTCCTATAGACCCATCTGCATTTGACAAGTTTCCTCCCAGAAGGAAGGAGAACCAGATCCCAAGTCTTGTTCTCGAGGAGGGAGTTGTACTCCTATTGCATGGCGGATTCCCAAAATATATTTCCAACAACCTCGCCATAAGACTATGGATCTGAATAATGAACCAAGAAAAGATGCCTGGAGGGTAATGGTTCAGTTGCAGTGAGTGCAACAAGAGGCTCCTTGAAATTAGATTGAGTCCTCCTAGTATTGGCTGGATCACCAAAGAGATCCCCTGCATCCTGAAGAGTAGTATGTGCCCACTTGGGCCTATGCTTTGGCTCTACAACTACATCTAGATGCTCTGACTCAAACTGTGGTATTCCATTTTTATACAAGTTGTTTCTCTCCATGATCTACCTTTCAGTGGTTAAACTGATTTCTAAAGGAACCTTATATGATACCAATTGTTGGATTACTGAGAGGGGGGGTGAATCAGTAATAGAGCAATTATAATCCTTTTTAAACCAAATAACCCAAGTGTTATATCAATGTATAATTATCATCCAATAATTAACAATGAACAAATGAACAATCATACACATACACAATACATCGGTGTTTTACGTGGAAACCCAAAGCGAGAGAAAACCACATAATGCTTTTTCTTATATGTATTGAAGAATAACATTCACTGGAAGCACCAACTTCCTTTGTTTTCCAGATGTAACTAGAAGGAGGCTCCAACCCCTTATTTTCTCAAGCTACAACTTGAGGGAAGCTCCAACTCCCCAATTCTCTGGCTACAACCAGAAGGAAGCTACAACCCCCTATGTTCTCCGGCTATAACCGGAAGGTGGGTACAACCACCTGTCCTTGCCCCATACAACCACCCTATTGTAGAAGTATAATGATGGAACCACTATCACACTATCATTGTGAGATATATTTCTATAAACCTGTACCAATCAACCTACACCAAACAACCTGTAACAACCTATACCAAACAACCTGCAATCAACCTGTACCATAAACAAGTGCATCAACCATGCATCAGACTGTACCCGAACCTGTACCATCAACAAATGCATCAACCATGCACCAAATATGTACCAATCATGCACCAAATACACATAAACTATTACTCATCAATATGTACCAACATCATCAACTATACACCTCATGTATGTGCCAACTCATCAACTACTTGTCTCAACCATGTATGGAACATGTACCTCAACCAAATGCCCTCATCAATTTCATCATCCAAATATAATTTGTAACTTTGTAATAGACCTGGTGTATAATCACATACCAACAAGCCTTCCTTAACTTTAACAACAAGAGACTAGCATTTTTCATCAAACTTTACTTTAGTCTCACATGACTAATTTTGTACTAGTCAACAACCCTAACTTGAAATAATCATAAGTATGTACCTGTAATGAATAAAGATCTAAAAATAGCACAAAATTTTCTTCAATGTATTTTATGTAATTCCTCCAGGTTTCACTATTTGGAACCTCTCAAAAAAGGAGTTATAGCAAAAATGACATACCTTGTTGAATTCTAGCCTATTCTAGAGAGAAAACTTGTAGAGCGCGCCCTGCATGGAATATTTGTTGTATGGATCTGAAAATGGTACAAAACATACTAAAAACTATACTCTAACCAATACATTTGTTCTCACTAAATTTTGATTTGTTATGAAGAAGTTATGATGTTTTTACCCAAAACACATGTTTTAAACTAGTTTTAGGACTAGCCACAAACCCTATTTTCCATGGAGTTTAACTTCAAAAATAAAATGACCCACAAGATGAAATTTTTATCACAACTACTTGGATATGTTTCATCAACGACCTCAATATTTCATGGTCTGAATCATTCTAGAAAAAAATTTATTACGAAAATGGTGAGATGACCTGTAAATAACATACCTTAGAAAACATCATCAAAATAATTTATCCTCCCTTGAATTTAGGCCTTCTTTACTTCACCTTCCCTTTGAAATTCGCCTTAGATATCCTTTGGTTACATCGGTCACTTGTAGATATTCAATATTCTCAAGTGTGATTAAATGATAAACCCTTGCCTCTTATTTATATGTTTATGTAGCTTCCTCAAGGGGTTACTTCTAACCATTTTAAACCACTTTCCTTATTTTAGGGCTAACCCACTTCTAACCACTAGTCCACTTAGTAATTTATCCATTAAATTTATTATTTAAATAATTTATTTTGTATCAACTTTGACTTATAGTACGCTCATCACTTCACTTTATTATTTAAATAATTTCTTCTTTGCAACCACTTTGACTACTTTGACCTTTTGGGTCTTCTAGATGACTCATGAGAGTTCTCCAACTTCACATGGCCATAGCTATCTAACCGTGAGGATTTATGTGACGTTCCACATACCACCGGAAATGGAATGACATGTAATATCCATCTATAATAGTCTTACCTTCAAATATATTAAAACTCATACCATTATGCATCAAACAAACTTGGGTCCATTACCCAAACCTTTGTGCTACCAGAATTCACTACCAAACTTTCTTCAAGGGTTGACATCAATGACAACCAACCCAAATAATAAAAAATAATGTCATACTGTGGGGAAGGGTCCCTCATATTGGTGCAATATTAGTATTGTATTAGATCAATGATATGCTCATCTTCACTAGCTAGAAACTCTAATACATTTGAACTGACCTACCTATACAACCACTCTAGTTGGGCCCTCTTGGGAAGCATCTACCCCAACATGTGCATATGCACATTAGTCATCGTCCCAGGAGAGAGGCAAGTGAATGTTGGCCAAGTGACCAAAAACCTTTCAAAAATTAAAGTAGAGAATTTTAAATCAAAGGGGAAATCCATCCTCCCATTAAACACAACATGATAGCGATTCAAAACAAAACAAGATTACCACAAAAAAATGTTAGACCACCTAATAAATCTAGGTCTTTGAACTAAGGTATTTGCATAGTGCATCATTGGGAAACTAATACGCTTCCCATCAGAGGTATAGTGTATTTATTCCATGACCATAAGTAACAAGCACCTCACCTCCTCTACACCAAATGCAACTAGCCACCAACAACTTGGAAGTCACTAGGTCACCGATGTCTACACTGACATGTCTTTGCACATATGAGATCAATCCCTTTCTCGCAATGCTAAGTGGGAGATTGGGTAACTCAGGAAAATAATTCCTTTCCTAGACAATACGTAAATGAAATAAATATCCCCTTTGTTGGGATAGTACCATAGATTATGACCGATCTTGAATGCCTATCTGACATGATCCTAGTGATGGATGAATTGCATCAACAAGTGCATGTCCCCTTTGAGGGATGTAGCCTTGTCATAAAATTTGATGAGGCTCACATCCCTCAAAAGGACATGATTATGTGTTGTAATAGGGAAATGGTATATATCCCCCTCCCTATCTTGGGCCTCCCATTTCTCATACAAAGTTGTATGAGTCAACCTGCTCCAACTATTTTTGTTGTTGCTATTGTGTTGCAGTTTCCGATTCACATACAATTTTATTAGGCGCATGTGCGCGTGCACACGTGCACACATACACACACATAAAATGAATACTTCATAACAAATTACAATTTGAAGGCCAAGGGACTTGAAGTAGGGCTTACCCCTCTCTTTGTTTCCCTATCCATCAAGGAAACCTGGTTCCTTCATTTTTTTCCAACCAAAAAACCACTCCTACAAAACTGCATAGAAGCATTGGTGCCTGCTGTAATTTGTCTTTGGTATTGCTTCATTCTATGGTGCAGGAAAATCCCATAAGCAAAGGAAAAACGTGTAGGTTCATGGGACTATGGGACAATAAAAAAAAATTCTCAAGTTCGTTGGACTGTGGGGCAAGAAAACCAAATGCATAGGTTCGTGGGATCATAGGGCAAGAAAACCCTCAAAATACAATTTAAAAAAACCTATGAAAATTCACACAAGCTGTGGATTGCTGGATTTGGACAAAAGGGGTATAGAATTTTATCCAATGGAAAGTTTCCTTTTAGACAAGATGTTATTTTTTATGAAATAGAAAGTCTAAGTACATGATAAATTAATAAGTCCCTAGTCAATTGGAGTAAAAAGTGACTAAGGAACGACAAAACATGAAATACATAAACAAATCAAGGGAAGATCATTGTTTTGCAATGGATTGGGTATAAAAAAAGTAGGAGGAAGATGAAAGATTACAAAATTCTTCAAAAGTTCACTTAGAATATTCAACTCAAGTTAACTCGGATAATATTTCTCAAGTTGATACATCAAGTCCATTTCATGTTGTATACAAGATTCCAAAATGGGAAACACAAATTCTTAAGTAAGTGAGGCTTGATGAAAGACATAAAACATGTATGAGGATTTATATAACGGGTCAAAGAAATATTGTTCTTGCTACTAATGTAATCACCGAACCATCCTCTTTTACAAAGGTTGTTGAACATGAAGAATGGAGGAAAGCAACGAAGAATGACTATGCAATGGTGATTAAGAATTAGAAGTGGAAAATTGTTGAGTGTTCTCAAAACGTAAAACCCATTGGTTGCAAATGGGTTTACAAAGTAAAATACAAGGCAAATAGTGAAATTGATAAGTATAAGGTGAGACTTCGTGTTTGGTCAAGTGAAATTTTCAATCAAAGGAGGGATTGTTAGCAATAATGATCCTAAATTTCAAGTTATATATCATAATTTCATAGTTTTCTAAAGGAAAATATTATTTGTAAATGGACATCAATCACACTCATGATTATGTGGTTAGTTGTCCATATTAGTTTTAGGAATATTATGGTCCTTATTCCTCACAGATGTTTAATGTAATTTATTTTCTCTATTAATTTAATTTATGTGTCTGAGGACACTTTGTCACCCTCAATGTTAACTTTATAATATTGAGAATCAATGAGCTTGGTGCCACCTAATATTACAAAGAGCACTAAAAAAACACATGAATCAGATTTATTATTTGTGTTCTACAATGCTCTTATGATGTATAAGAGAACATGTATCAATGCTATTGAACATTTGAAAATGCACTAAAGAGAAAGGGAAAATGATCCATTTAAGAAAAACCTCTCAATCTGCATGATATGTAGGGAGGCACCGCTAACTGTGTTTTTGTACATGTTCTATAGCATCAACAAGTCTAAAATATTTTTATTTAGAAAGCACTCAATGATGTGTTTATAATATTGAAAATCATTAATGATATTTCCATGTAGTGTTATAAAGAGCACTAGTAAGTTTGAGATATTTTTTTTATAAAAGGTCCTCGAAGTTGCATTTATAATCATGAGAAGCATCGGGTATAGTGCCACCTAATATCATAAAGAGCACCAAACCAATGGGGTTTTTTAGTGTTTTTATTGAATTATTGGTGTGCTCAATGTAAAAGAACGCACCACTAATGACATGTGCTGTAAATTTACAAGATGTACCACATTGTTCGATGTGAGCCAAACAACTTGAATGCACAACACAATTTTTTTTTTTAAATTGAAAAAGAAGGAAAATTTAAGCCAAATTTTATATTTTAATCTGCTAAAAATGTAAATGATAAGGTGACAAACAATGTGCCTAGTCTCTTCCCTACCAAGGAGGCATGGCTTCCATGTACATAAACAAATGAAAAATGTGGTACCATTTTGAAAAAGTCAATAATGAACCAATTCCACTGGAAAAGCGAAGAAATCTAGGAATCTGTCAACACAATAGCACCAACTAGTACTTAGGTGATGGTGGCAATTAATTCCATATGTTACACTTTACAATCACCTTGTGAAGGCTTTGCAAAAGTGCTAGTTTTTGTGATAACAATAGCTTCACACATAATCAATAGAGTAGGTTTTATTGGCCTACTTTATTTAGAGATGTTTTTGTAAGGAAACGCCTACCCTTCCAAATATTTACTAGTAAGATGAAAAGAGATGATATGCCTTTGAAAACCATTACAGTGGATAATCCTTTTACAAAATGGGGATTATATGTCATCGAAATGAAGAAATAACATTAAAGGTAGCCAATTTAGAGAAACTCATCCAGTTTTTACAAGAGAATATTTTGTGCAAGTTTGGTGTTCCAAAGAAATTCATTAATGATAATGGTTACATATTCATGGGCTCCAAGTTCACAACTTTTTATGACAATTTTGGTATAACAATGAGTCGATCATCAAATTATTATCCACAGGGTATTGGATTGGCTGAATAAACTAATAAATCTATGATACAAATCCTCAAGAAGACAATTATTGCAAACCAAAGAGATTGACATAAAAATCTTACAAATTATTTGAGGGAAAGTAGGATCACACTCAAAAGTAGTACAAACATTCTGCTTTTTCTTTGGTCTATGAAAATGATGCTATATTATCAATGCACTTTAAATTAAATGCATTAGCCATAGCCACTAGAATCGAAGATGAAGAAGAAACACCACCCTTGCAATCTTGTTTTTATCAGTTGATGCAGTTAAAGGAGAAAAGATCAAAGGCCATTTTGAATATACAAAGAAATCAATAAGCAGTGAAGAAATACTTTGATCAAAGTGCCACAATTAAAGACTTTCATAAGGGTCAATTTGTTTTATTATGGAACAAGGCTAAATAGAAGCCATTTCTCAACTCCAAGTTTGACGCTCTTTCGATTGGTCCTTATCAAATAGAGAAAGTTTGTGGTTTCAATTCCTATTTACTCAAAGGCGTGTATGACATACTTCTAAAACTTCTTGTAAATGGGAAACATTTGAAACAATTCTTCTTTTAATGATCCTATTGTTCCTAAAACACCAATGCATCATAAACCGCTCTACACTACCACTGTTCATAATGATTTTTTGTAAATAATATTTTCCTTCATTATTTTTTTTCAACACCATGCTCAAAGGAAATGTCCTTTTGGGTTCTTAGCAACCCACAGGGGGTCATTGTCCCGCAGTTGGAGTCAAAATGTTGATCCATTTTTATATCTCAACGTTTGTATTTGTATCCTCAATTCATGCGGATGAAAAAAGGATCTCCCTTTTCCTCCCCAACTCATTATCCTCCACATTATGAGTACATTACACATCTTCGCATCACTTTATGAAACAATCATACCCTTCCTCAACACTTAGTCATTTTCTTGATTTTCGATTTGTGCTATGCAGAGAAACCTTGCATTGAGTTCATGCTCTGCATCCCAGATTGAGTCTATTCTATGAATCCCAAATTGAGTCTATTCTTCAGACTCCACATAAAGACCCCACACTTTATTTTTATAGTATTTTGCATTGGACCAATACTTATTTTATTTTGAGTTGTGTACCATGCAGAGAACTCATCAAAAAATCATTTCTACGCAAACCATTCCTATGCATAAACCTTTTCCACAACAACCATTTTCTCCGCATAGATCTCACTTTCGCAAGACTCATCGCTCCACATTCTTTCTACATTGAATGTCACGTGCTTATCATTTTTCCCACTATGAAACTTTTCCCAGTTTCCATTCTCAAGGTGATTTATGGTGGATTTATGATAACCTGATAAATACGGTTCTCAGAAGCAACTGAGGCTTAACTGTTGCATTTTCCCATAAATCATATTCTTATGAATGATAATTACTAATAATTTGTATGCATTATGGAGGAAAGTGTACATATCAAAGGGATGTTTCATTAAGGACTATTAATTATCTTTGTCGTCTATTGGTTAAAGGTCTGTAATTTATATCTATAATCTTCATATATATCAAAGTATATTAAAAGAGGGGGAAAATATGGAAACTATAAAGAATAAATATCCTTTCTATGGAGATATTTTCAATTCTTTATCCCATTGGGATAAATATCGTAACTAGTCTATGACTTATCAATGGTATTCTAGTCTCACCCATGAGCAAAAACTCCCCCCAAAAAATTGGAAAATTGGTTTAGCTAAGGTGGGTTGCATTCCATTGGTATTTGATTTTAGAGAGATCATCTCTTGGTGCACAAGTAGGTTCGACACAAATCACATAATGATTTGATTTGTGGCAGACGAAAGTACTCCCATCTTGTTAACTCCTATTGTATTAAGAAAAATGTTGTGATTTCCAACTCTAGTTAAAGTCCTCAATCTTCCAAATGAATATTATTTTCTTGACTCACAAGGTGGTGGAGTAAACTTGCTAAAGTATTTTTTGATACCATCCTCTATTATGCTAACCAACATAACACATGTTGACATATACATGTTGTTTGATCCCTACCGAGATTTTGCTTGGCTCTTTTCATGGCTCGTCGCACATGATACTACATATTATATTCCAAGGTATGTTCTACATGTACTGCACTTCTCCATTCAGATGAGAGTAATCTTCGAGTGGGCCAAAATTATTTGTTGTGAACCAAACACCTTGAAAATGATAAAAATTCAATGAATATAGTCCACTTAGTGGGGAAAACCTCATTTTAAAATATATCCAATTCACAAGACAATATATTATGATCCTAATACTAGGTCTCCTTGGTGTGTGTGTGTGTGTGTGTGTGTGTGTGTATAAGAGACAAAGAGTACAATGAAAAGTTCTATTCGACTTACTAATATAACAAATAAATTAATAGTGAATGTTTATTAGGGCCTTAACATATCTTCTAGAGGCATATTATTCCACTTGATCAAGTACTCTATAATGGTTCTATTCCAAAGAGATAGAGAACACTTCCAATCCCGTGAATAATCTTGTAGTGTCCATAAAATTTTGGAGCTAATTTCCGATTCTTCTTTTGTTTGAGTGTGGATTTCTTTTGTAGTCTCAAAAATACCCAATCACCCTCCTCAAATTGTCTTTCACTTCGATGTTGATCTACTTGTTGTTTCATCCTGTTTTGCGCCATTTGTACGTTTTCCTTTAGAATTGTCAAAGTTTCTTTAGTCTTCTCCATATGTGACTCTATTGCCTATACTTTGAAATTATCTTGCAACAAATATCAAATACTAGGAGCTATATATCCATAAAGGGCCTCAAATGGGAACATTTTAGTAGATGTGTGATATGTAGTATTATACCACCATTCTAAAATAGGAATTCAATTTTATCCATTTAGATCGCTTATATGAAGAATAACATCGTAGATAACCCTATAAACATTTGTTAACTATTTCTGTTTAACTATATGTTTGTGGATGATATGTTGAAATCATAGCTACTATTGTTCCACTCATCTTCCATAATTATTTCCAAAAATTTCCTTTGAATTTTGGATTTGTCACTTAATATTACTTTAGGAAGACCATGAAATATATGACTTTCATTCATGAACACTTCTTCCACTTGGATTGTTGTATATGTACTTTTAATTCCAAAAAAATGTGCATATTTTGTTAGTCTATCGATGACCACAAAATGACATCCTTACCTTCAGATTTTGGTAACTATGTAATGAATTCCATTGATATCTCTTCCCATCTTTGATTAGGTATGTGTAATGGCTGAAATAACCCTATAGACTTTATTATCTCTCATTTATTTCTTGGAAAACCTCACATTCTCTTACAAAGTTTTTAATATCTTTCTTCATTCCTTCCCAATTTTTTTTTTTTTTGATTTTTTGATATGTTTTAAGGAACCCTCCATGTCCTTCCATCAGAGAGTCATGGGACTCCCTTAATATTTGTTTCTTCAAATATTCTATCCTTGTGCCAAAGTATATCTCCTTTCCACTCCCAATGTTTCATAGAGTTCATTCCTTCCTCTATACATTGTATTTTTTGTTTAGCATTGTTGTCATTTTCCCATTCATGGTGACCTTCTTCTAGCCACACATGAATAGAAGATGTAATAGAATATAATCTTGAGGCTTCTTTTATTCTATAAAGAGCATATGATACTATATTGTCCTTCCTTTTTTTTTTTTAATAAATTATTTCAAAATTAAACCCTTGCATTTTTTCTACCCATTTTTGTTGCTCTTCTGATGAAAATCTTTGCTCCAAAAAGTACTTTAGGCTATCATGGGTTGTCTTGAATTTAAAGTGAATCCCAACAATATAATATCACCATTTTTTATTGCATGTAAAATTGCTTCCATTTCTTTTTCATATGTAGATTTCACCAATTCTTTTCCCTTGAATTATTTTCTTTCAAAAGCCAATGGTCTCCCTTCTTGTGTCAATACTGCTCCA
Source organism: Picea engelmannii (assembly GCA_009831015.1). Classification (NCBI taxonomy): domain Eukaryota; kingdom Viridiplantae; phylum Streptophyta; class Pinopsida; order Pinales; family Pinaceae; genus Picea; species Picea engelmannii. The sequence continues at coordinate 409,225 of ML786888.1, read as the reverse complement.
ATTCCTTGTCTGGATTCATCACATTCTGCTATGAATATTTTACCAAAATATGGTGTTGCCAAAACTAGTGTAGAAGACATGACATCCTTTAAGAGAGAGAATTCCAAAGTATCCTCATCGTTCCATACAAACACATTTTTCTTCAAGAGAGTTATGAGTGGGATTGCAATGCGTGCATAATTATTAACAAATTTTCGATAATACATGTGAGAAACAAAATCCTCTAATACTCTTGATATTCTTAGGAGTAGGCCATTTTGTAATAGCTTGAATATTTTGAGGGTCTACCTTAACCCCTTCCCTTGAAAGTGTAAATGTGTTGAACCTGCACAAAATAGATCTAGCTAGAAAATAATACACACATTTGCAGAGAGAAATTGAGAAAGAAGAAGCAAGATAGAAAGAATGGAAGAATTCTCATTAAAAGTATATCACACTCAAAGAGTGAATAATTTACATTATATATAGGATAAATGAGTAACTAATGAGCCATAGTGGTGGTCTAGATTGATTTGGACACACACGAGCAGTTACAAGAGTAAACTGCCACCTAGCTGAGTTAACTAGTCAACTAGTCTTCAGTTAACTGACTGAACAAAGAGTAGTGAGTTGGTGATGATCCCAATGTTTCATGGTGACAAAACCAATGCAACATCTAAACTCAACTCAACTATTCAAACTGAAGTGTCAACTGAAAGAGAATATTCTCTAGGTGGAATATTCTCCCCTAAAATATAGGAGACTGAATAATGACTAATTATGACTAATAAAAAAGGAATTACCTTAGGAAAAATAAATCCTAGGTGTGTGTGAAGTATCTCCAACAGAAATAATGTGACCCGCATATTCTACTTCTTGTTTTCCAAAATAACATTTAGATATTTTTACATACAATTGATTGTTCTCAAGAATTTGCGGGACTTGATCCACATGTTTAATGTGGTTTTCCAATGATATGTTATAGATAAGTATATAATCAAAGAAAACCGACACACAATTTCTAATATGGGGTCGAAAAATTTTGTTCATAAGGATTTAAAAATTCGAAGGAGCATTAGTAAACCCAAAAGGCATGAACAAAAACTCATAGTGTCAATCATGAGTTCTAAAATATTTTTTAGGAATGACATCTTTTCTTAATATGATATGGTGGTATCCTGATTTAAGATCTAGCCTTGTAAAATAAGCCACTCCAAGAAGCTCGTCTAATAGCTCATCAACATTTGGAATAGAGAATTTATCCTATATAGTGAATTTCTTTAGATCTCTATAATTAAGACACATCCTCAAAGAATTATCTTTTCTTCTCACAATCACTATTGGAGCTGAAAATGAACTCATACTTAGTTGAATAATACATGAATCCAACATGTCTTGTACTATTTTATCCATCTCCACCTTTTGTTGATGAAGATATCTATAAGGCCTTTTATTAGAAGGAGTACTTCCAAGTATTAGTTTGATTTGATGTTCATGATCTCTATATGGAAGTAGACATTCAAGAATTTCTTGGAAGACCTTATAGTGATTTTCCAAGGTCCATCTTAATTCCTCTAGAATATTTTCATCTTCTTGATTAACTTCTATAGAATAAAGTTTAACCACCACTCCCTTGCTACCCTTTTTTGGGAGCTTTTCAATTCTATGAGATCTAATGACTTGAGAATTTTTTTTTTTAACCCTATGAGTTCATATCGAATTCCTTCCAATTTAAATCTCATGAATAATTCATTATATTTTGTATAAATTGTACCTAATGTTCTCAACCATTGAATCCCTAGAACAATATCTACACCTCCAATGGGAATGACATACATTGGGATTTCCAAATTATATCCACTTACAATTAGTTTAATGTTGTGGTATTTTCCCACATAATCAATACTCCCTCTATTAGTAACAAAAGATTTAAAATTTGACATTGGATATACAAAACAATTGATGTACTTTGCTAATCTTTTATCAATGAAGTTATGGGTACTACCCAAATCAATGAGCACTATAACCTTTTGATTTTTAATGTAACCTACAATCTTTGAGGTTTGGCGTGCTAACAACTTTTCCAATGCATGGACAAATATTTCACACTTGTATGAATCAATTTTGTGCACAATTGCGACCTCTATTTTCTGCTCTGTTAAGTTGACAATTGCTTCATCATTTCCTTGTGTATATGCCTCCACTTCCTCTTCATCGTTATTTTCCAAGGTGAAAAACTTTGTTTCTTAACATTTATGCCCTTTTGAGCATTTGTTGTTACAACCAAAGCATACTCATTTTTCTCTTATTTCCTCCATTTCCTTATGTGATATTCAAGTAGGTTGAGGTAATGTTTTCTTTTGAACCCAAAAATGATCTCCGATTCATGCGTATGCTCCAATGGTATACTTGTGTGTAGCCTAATTCTTGGCTTGAATATGACGATCAAATTGTGTAGCTTCCATAATATTTTCAGGATGTTTTAGGAAAATCTCAAGTTTAATGTCTTCTTTTAATCCACCCATGTAAACTTCCAACAAATGTTCATCACTTATGTTATCCACCATTGTGGCCAATACCCATAATTATGAATTATAATCTTCAATATCACCCAAGTGCTTGATTATTTTCAATTTACTAAAAACATAGTTACCAATTTAATGAGCTCTGTGACCTCAAAACGAGAACTCTGGCCCAAAAAACCCATATTTTTGCATAAAACACATCAAAATCAACCCCCAAATCAAAAAGTGGTGCTACCGGTGGCACCATTTTTTAAAACGGAGTAAAAAATACAACATTTTTCAAACATGGGCTTCAAAACTTAGACAATAGCTCAAAAAAACCTTAAAATCAACACCTAAAAACAAATAAGATGTTTTTGATTTTTTCTTTTTCTTTTCAAAATGTTAAATTTTGAGATCATTCGAAATCACATTTTTATCACTTGGTACCATTAAAACCAAAACCTCAAAATCAACCATCAGATTGAAAAGCATTGCTACCGGTAGCACCCATTCTAAAATTGGGGTATGAAAATGACACATTTTTATAATGTGGTAAAATAACTCATCATTACTGTAAACACAATCATAAAAGAAACCCTTAAATGTTTACTTTTTAAATGTTATTATCACACAAAGCACAAGGTAATACATAATGCCATGAAAATATCACAATATAGTTTAAAAATTCAACGTCACTTTTTAATAATTTTTTACTTTTAATAATATAGCAGTAAATACAAGTTACATTGAATGAAACATAAATAATTTCTTAAAAGTATTCTTATATTGACCATATTCAAAATATATGAGCTAAGAAATTTTATGAGCTAACAAAATTGTGAAAAACAAAGAAAAACTAGAAAGAAATGAAAAAAATTTAAAATTTCCCCGAAAGACAATAATTAAAAAAGTAAAAATTCATTTTTTTTTGTTAAAAAGAAGAGCAAAAAATCCCTTCAAACTTAAAAAAAGAAAAAAAGAACTAAAAAACAATCAAAATTTAATAAAAAAAAAACAAAAAAAACAAAAAGATTTTTTTTTAACAAAAACACTAATATTACCTAAGCTGCAAATTTATTTAAATGTTTTTTTTTAATAATATGTTAACAATGTAAGAATGTTATAATATAACATTGTTATATTATAACAATGTTATATTCAACTTAGCATTGCCCAACCCCCTCGCGGGCCTGGCCCAGGTCCCATTGATATTATAACGCTGTTATATTATAACAATGCTATAATATAACAATGCTATAATATAACATTGTTATAATATAACAATGTTATATTATAACAATGTTATAATATAACAATGTTATATTATAAAATATGTTTATGTTTTTTATAATATAACAATGTTATATTATAAAATATGTTTATGTTTTTTTTTTTTAAATATTTATGAAGTTTTTTGTGTAAATTTTATTTTGTTAAGGTTTTTAATATAAATTTAATTTTTTGTTGTTGTAGTTTTAAGGTTTTTCAACTTATTTTTGTTAATTTTTATTTAAATTTTGTATTAAATTTTTTATTTTAAGTTATCTAATTTGGAGTTTTTTTTATATGTTTTTAATTTTTTTTGAGGTTTTTTCACCTTTTTAAAGTTGTTTTGGGATATTATTATTATTATTAT
>ML786888.1:368365-393693 GCA_009831015.1 Picea engelmannii | reverse complement strand
ATCATTTAAATATTCCTTCTTGATTTTGTCACTTCTCTTTATTATTTAAATAATCCATCTTGATTTTGTCACTTTACTTTATCATTTAAATAATGATTTCTTCTTTTCAAGCACTTTGACTTCTTTGACCTTGGGGGCTTCAAACCTTCATATGGGGGTCCTCCAACTTCATAAGGTCATAACTCTCAGATCGTGAGGAGTTATGTGACATTCCACATACCACTGGAAATGGAATGACAAGCACTATACATCTAAGATAGTTTCATTTATCTTCATCTCATTATTCCACATACAAGCATGGGTCCTCCAACCATTCTTCTAGGATAACTCAAACTGCAAAGTGTCTTCCCATGAGGGATTTCACCATAAGGGGACCACTTTGGAGTTCATCCATTTTTGCACCTTATCAATCATGATAAGACAATATTGAGTCATATTTTCATCAAACAAACTATGCATCATCATGTATCAATGACAACTCATTGATCCATCTTCATCTATGCATCATATCAATGATCCATCTTTATCAATTAGTTTCCACTTTGACATCTATCATTCTCATCAAGGATAATTCATTTACTTTGTTCATCAATCATCCATAAATCAATCTTATCAAACAATCCATCACTTGACATCAATCAATGTCATCAATCAATCATTTGACATCAATCAATCAAGACATTGGCATCAATGACAACATGATCCAAAAATCAATTCCAAGGTAGGAATTTCCATGCTCAGACTACAAGTGATTTAAATCATAAATGTAAGTCATGGCCACCAATTATACACCATGGATCCATGTCATCAAGATTCTACATAGCCACTAGGAATACACTGTGGATCTATGCTTTTAGAAAACTCAAAATTGGACATAGGCACGAGGCATACAAAGTGGATCTATGTGTCAATAAAAATGATAAATATTCTATCGCAACCTGAATCAAAATAATGCGATCCAGGGTCTTTAATCCTGTTGTTCGTAAGTACGAATCTAGCTATGCGATTATAGGTACTGAAGTCAAACATGGTAGAAACCACTTGATTACCGATCATTGATGAAAACCGTTAACAAGTGTGAGGAAATCACCATTGATGTCAATGACTCCCAAGGTACCTCAGTACAATCCATAGAATGTGAATAAATAAGATGAAGTCGAACACTCGATAGAATCTCTCGATCAGGGACCAATGATGTGAATCCTCTGTCAAAAGAGAAGAAACCTGCCATTGAGGCATGCAGGCTCTAAGGTACTAGATGTATTCTCGGATGATGAGTTGAAGTCGACAGGAAAAGTCTCATCATAGGAGGGCCTTGATGTATCCCTCATCAATGATGCAAAATAAGTAACAAATTTAGGGTAGATCAAAGTATGAAAATGATTTGAAACTGACACAGGGAAGGCCGACATGGTAAGAATTGATAACTGCAGATGGCTGACTCGATAGAAGGCTTGTGCAAGGTTGGAATTCTCTTGAACATATGAACATCATGACAATGGTCTTGGCATCATTGACTCAAAGACGACCCAAGATATGAACTTGTAGAAGGTCAGACGAGAGACAAATGAATTTCCCAACCCAGGTTCAATGACGAAGGGGGTGTCATGTTCAAGAGAGACTATTACTGCCACTAACACAAATACTGAGACACATTTCTTTCCAAAATTTTCCCCCACCATTTCTGGCGAGTACCTCTTTATTTTTACGCAAGCTTGAGAAGGATAACATATGCTTGTTGATATAAGCTCATCCTTTGGACGAGTCCCTTAGAGTATATTTAACGAACCCTAAGAAGGAGTGGTTCGGTCCCATATGGGTCTTTCGATGTTTGTTTAACGAGTCCAAAGATAAAAAAACTCAGGTTTTTTCATGTTTAGAGAGTCTGAAAAACACTTAAAGAGAACTCTCTTAGTTCCTTTTTCATAAAGTAGTTCGATGAGACTGAAAAAGTGATAAACTATCGCCCATGAAATGATTTCTTAAAATACTTTTACGAGCGTGAAAAGAACAAAGTCGCTCAACAATATTTTCATTTTTATGGAGCATGAAAAGAGCTTAAAGGATACTCCATGAGTTTCATTTTTTTTCGTGTTACCATGACGAGTACGAAAATATGAAAAAGTATACTCGGTTACGTTCTCATAGATTTTCAAGCACAAGAATGAACAAATACCAGGCTCAAGGTTTTTCCAAAAAAACTTAAAAAGTACTTGTACATGTGACAAACATAAAAACAAATCAAGAAAAATATCCGTATTTCATTGTTCAGGATCCTAATTTTTCCACCTGCAAGAAAACACAAGACTCATGAGACCATTAGACCTTTTGGTTTTGGATAAAATGCATTAAATAATATGAAATATTAATAGAAAAAGTAAAAAATGAAATAAATATAGGTAAAATATCCTTTTTACTATTTCATTTGCATTTTGCCCAAAACTTGCCTAGAAACCCTATTTTTACCTCAGACTTCAGCTGTCAATTGTGGGAGGTACGGGTGACCATTCAACGAACAAATTCCACCAAAACAATAATCTCCTTGTCCTCTCGCTTTACATTGGATTAAATTTCATTTTTATTGGTTGAAAATGGTTTTTTGAGTTGAGTTTTAGGCCGGTAAGTGCGCGCTGGGGCCGCCACAGGTGAGCTATATCGGAACCTATAGAAACCATAGGTTTTCACAGGTGGCCCATGGTTCACCTACGGAAACCCCGCACTGTGTGTAATACTCCACCTGCGGTGGCCAAAAATCAAATTTTATTCATACGCGTTTAGCCAATAAAAACTTTTCAAAGAAACAAATGAGGATGCTAACTCCCCTTTATTGTCCCAATACAGGTTTTTTTATCATCAAAATGATGGAGTGGAGGGAAAGGGAACACAAAGATGATGATTTCATTGATTTGAATGACCTGGGCACTATGAATACCCTCCAACAATGTGGGCTACTGAAATTTTTTAAAATCCAGGGCATGAGGGCCCAACTAAGATTACTGGAGTATCTAGTCCACATGTGGGATGTGGACCAATAGGCGTTTCACGTGGGGGCCAATGTACTGTCCTTATATATCAAGGATATATATTTATTGATGGGGTTATATTGTCATGGGTCTCATGTGACTTTGACAGGAGGTAGAGGTGGTGGTCTACCGATGATTGAGTATCTTTGCCGATACTATGATCTTGAGGTAGAGAGATGCAGGGGTAAAGTTGCCGTCAAGGGTGTCTAGGATTTACCTCTCTGGAATATTATTTTTACCATTGCATGTATGTTAGGGAGTGCATATCACCACATGGCCCTCCAAAGCTACTTTCAATATGCAATAGAGTGCATGGAGCCTCAAATTTTTAATTGGAGCGACGAAGTTCTTTGTAGCATGAAGACACATATGACAAAATGCAAGAAAGGGGACCTGAAAATTTTTGGATACGGTTTCATCTTAGTGTATTTATTCCAAGAGAGGGTCCCCCATTTATGTTTACAGGTAGAGTGGGGTATACTGGCCCCACGAGATCCAAGGATGAAGAGGTGGTGCGACCTCATGGCCCGACATGTGGCCGGCCCCTTCGTGAAGTATAATGATGTATTTTTTGATTGGTTGAGACCTCAAATTATGATGGTAGATGATTATACATATGCCAGGTTGGATTTTAGAGGCGAACCCAACTTGGTTCTACTTGAGGGATTTTAGTGGGGAGACTTAGGTAAGAAAAACATTTTGTCTTTTATAATTTTTTTGTGAATTTTTTAATATAAAATGTTTTTTTTTATGCTTTCAATCCAATGAATAAGAAAAATTTATTGACAATGCAGATGTAGGGCTACATTGGCCTCCAGGTACATCCCCTATTCAGAGATGAGGGGAAGTAGCCGTGGTAGCAGGATGAGACGTTTGTGACTATGAAGCGGTCGAGCAGAACCTAGAGGGATTGACAACAGATATCCCAGACATTTCCATCGATGAGATTTAGAGACATTATTAGTGCCATACTGTGGGCATTTCTGGTTCACTTAGTCGACTACTTCGTATAATAAAACATGCAGTAGTGTGCTATCATGAGCAACATCCTTGATGCTATTTTGTATATGAAGCCAAGTGCTTCTCATTTTGATATTTTTGGTCTTCGGATGAAAATACCTTTTTTTTAAAACACTTTTATCATTAGATATATACATGAGGCTTCTACCAACTTACTTGCTTTTAATGTGAATTGTGGTTGGATTTACAAGTGTCTCAAATGTCTGTCTAACACATAATTAGCTAATGCATCTATTAATGTATTTAGACATCTAGGAATATGATGATATTCAATGTAACCAAAATATCTTTCCAAGATGCGAATTCGTAGCTATACTCGTAACAAAGTAGGACTTTAGATAGCATAAACATTACTTAGCTGTCATACTACTAAATGCAAATCAATCCATACAACAAGGTGATGAATTCCAAGTGAAATAATGTCAACCAACAATTCGATGACTGCACTATATTCCGTGATATTGTTAGTTGCACGACCAAGACAAACACCGTGTAGACTGATTAACTCGTTCGTACATGCATAGATTGCCCAAGAAACAGATTATAAGTTATGAGTACTACGAATAGTGCCATCAATGAATCTAATGTAGGGTAGTGAAGACACCGACATCTAGAAACCAAGCACAATGCAAGGTAAGCAAGTAGGAGTCGAAACCAAATAATGAAAAAACACACAAAAGTAGCACACAAGAGTATGATACAGTAAAAATACAAGCACTTATGCAAAGACAATCTAAGAATAGTACTTCTTCAAGTAAAGCCCATTTTGGGGCTCACTCAAAGGAATTCCATCATAATCCACTAACTCATAAGCTCCCTTCTCCAACACTCATTTGAAAATGTAATGACCTTGCCACATAGCTTCGAATATTCTGCCCCCTAGTAAATCATGATCTAATTCATAGAGGAGAACTAGATCACCTTCATAGAAAACATGTGGTTTGACATGCTTGTCATATTGGGCTTTGAAGTGTTTTTTCTGTGTCTCAATGACCAGGGTGGCATCACGACGGGTTTCATGTAATTGCATCAGGTACAATAGACGTTCTTCCTCAACACAAGTGTTTGGGAGAAGTTCAACGACTAGCTTCAAATATGGTATCTCACATTCAATTGACATGATAGCTTCGATACCATACACTAATTGGAAAGGCGTAAATCCTGTGACAGACTTCACAGATGTCTGATAGGCCCATGACGCTGAAAAAAACATTGTGTGCCAACTTGTGTTGTGAATTCCTATTATCCGTCGAAGCATAGTAATAGGGACTTTGTTTATTGCTTCAACCTAGCCATTGGCTTGTGGGTAATAGGGGGTTGAGTTTTCATGCCGAAGACCCAACTTTTCAGTAAGCTCAGACATCATGAAATTTCAAAAATGGATACCGTGACTAGTAACGATAGCTTGCAGGATTCCAAATCGAGTGATGATATGATTGAATATGAATAGGGTTGTAGTTTTTCCAGTGTTATCGAATGTAGGCATCGCCTCGGCCCATTTCATGAAATAATCCACGAATACGATGATGTATCCATGCCCCCTTACTGAGTGAGGTTTACATGTCATGAAGTCAATGCCCCATTTCGAAAAAGGACCAATGAAAACTACAGGGTGTAAAGGAGCGGGGCGAGATCTTATCTTGTTATTATACATTTGACAAGCATGGCATTTTTGGACAGTAGTAATACAATATTTAAATAAATAAGGCCAAAAAAACCCTGCTCGTAAGATCTTTTGGGCAGTGGCATACCCAAACATATGACCGCCACATGCTCTAGAGTGGAAGTCATTCAAATCTTTCTCGGCCTCATCATAGGTGAGACATCATCAAAAAATGGAGTCAATACCACGACGATAAAGAGTTTAACTGAGAATGATGTATTGATGGGCTTGGTACCATATACGACGATAGTCGGTGCTAGAAAGGTCGAGCTGAAAAGTTTGTGTCTGGAGATAAATGATAATATCTCCACACCAAAGGTCATTAGAACTGATCAGAAAAAGAGATTAATTTGGTAAGGAATCCTCTGCCACATTTTTTGCGGTGGAGGGAAGGTCACATATCAATTCAACAAACACCAATGATTTCTTAGACTTAGCGCGTTCAAAATCTAAGTTGAACTCCTGGAGAATCACAATCCATTTGGAGTATTTTCCCCCTAGCAATTGGCGTGTAAGAATATGTTGCATATAGTTGCAATCAGAAATTATAGTGGTCTTGTGTAGTAGGATATAGTGACGAAAACGTTGGACAACTTGAACAGCTGCCAAGGCCAGTTTATGAACATGTAGATATTTGAATTCGGTGGTCATGAGACTCCGACTCAAGTAGTAAATCACATGTGCATCGTGCGAATCATCTTCTTGGACTAAAACCATGACAATGGTGGAGTTCGAAGAAGAGATGATTTTAGGGGCTAAATTTCTCTCATGGGCTAATTTTCCATGGTTTTTCCAAAAAAGAGATTCACTATTTTAAAAATGATTCGCCCAAATTCTATAGGATACAATTATTTTAACTAAGAAATTTCCAAATTTTATAAAAACTGTACAAAATCCTTAGAAATTTGAATATTTTTACAAAAATATCGCGAAAAATTTATAGTTGGAATATGAAGATTAGTAATATTCACCAAGGTTTCTACATTTTAAAATAAATTTCCATCCTTAAAATCATCCTTGGTCCGAAGCAACGAGGTAGAGGAAAAAATAACAACTATAATCCGGTGGGAAAAGTAGTGGTGTACGGGTTAAAGAAATTTTCAAAGCTTCGGAGGCTTTGTTGGCAGTAGTGTCCCATACAAACTCATAAACTTTCTTCAACAATCGAGTAAATCCTAGCGTTAACTCAACGTAATTTGGGATGAAATGACGCAAAAAGTTTTCCTTCCCTTGCAAACTTTGAAGTTGGCGTAGCGAGGAAGGAGGAGGGAGATTAAGAATTGCCTCGACCTTCAAAGGATCTACCCTGATCCCATGACGTGAAACAATAAAACCAAGAAGACAACCAGACTCCACACAAAAACCACATTTGTGTGGGTTCAAACGTATACGATAGAAACGCCAGCGAAGGAAAATGGCTCAGAGGTGTGCCGGGTGATCATGACGACACATGGATTGCCCCGACAGGTCATCGAGATCTAGTTGTACAATGTGTTTGATATGATGGAAAACATAAGACATGGCATGTTGAAAAGTCACACCGGTGTTCTTCAAACCAAAATGTATTTTCTGGTAGGAAAAGGTACCCCAAGGACAAGTGAAAGTGATTTTATGTTGATCCGTAGAAAAAATTGTTATTTGATTATATCTGGAGAAACCGTCCATCAAAGAGAAGATTTCACTCCCGACACAATCGTTGACGATCTAGTGAATGAAGGGGGTTGGATAATTGTCTTTAGGATAAGCGTTATTGATATCCCTATAATCAACGCATACACAAATCATTCCTTGTTTCTTATTAACCAGAACTATATTGGATACCCAATCGGTTAAAGCCATAGGATAGATAAGGCCAGCTTTAAGAAGTTTCTCAACCTCAAGCTTGATAGCAATGACCTCACAAGGGTGGACCGGGAAAAGTCTCTATCGGATGGGTCTAGTGTCTGGGTACGTCTTAATTTCATGTATGATGATATCAGGGTCAATACCTGACATCTCTTCATAGCTCCATGCGAAGACGTCACAAAATTCTTAAAAAAGGGATTTATAAGTGATGACTTCATCAGTGGAACATGAAGCTCCAATATGAAAATTTTCAACAACTCTAGATTTAATGGATATTTCAAGAGGAACGGTGGGTGAAATGTTACTCAAGTTCCCTTCATATAACACATCGTCTGTGGACTCGGGGACAAATAAAATGACAACAACGGTCTAAGGAGTCGAAATCCGTTGGTAACTCTCCAAGGTGTGCTGTTCCAGGAAGAGAATGGAACGATGATGTCCATCATCCCAAGGGGTGTCTTCCATAGATATAACTGACATAATCATCTCGTTGGTGGAAAAAATCACATGAAATGGATCGGGAGATGAATCACAAAGAGAGGGTGTGGAAGGATTTTCCAATTGAATAGCTTGATAAGGGGATTCAACCAGGCTTAAAGGAATTTGATCGCCATCGTGAAGTTAATCACCAGGGTCAAGTACTATCCATGGGTTGTGAGACGCGGGGGTTTCATGAACAATGGTTGAAATCATGTTGATTGAGGCGAAAAAAGGAGGTGGAATATCGAGTGGTGGGATTGGGAAAGTACCCATCAAAGTTGAATGTTTTAGGAGACCCACACCGACATTCTCATACCTGGGAGGTGTCTTCGAAATAAAGGGTATGTTGCTAGTACAAGAATCAGATTTAAAGAAGGCCAACTAATATACCATAATGAATTTTCCCTGGTGTGGGAAATGGATGACATGGAAAAGGGTAGACACAACTATGCGCATAGAATCATTCCAGCTACGACCAAGTAAGAGGTTATAATCGAGAGGTTCATCAAAGACCTCAACTTTGACATTGACCAATTTTCCTTCCAACGTAATAGACAGCGAGGGAATTACACCATAGGGTTTAAAAACAAAACCATTAAAATACTTAAGTGTGTTGTGTGATTTGGTAAGAGGAGGAGTACCAATGGATTTCTGTTGGCACATGGGCAGACCCAGGGTTCAACGCTACAACACCTCACAAACAAAACCCTAACTACTGGCCCTTTCAGAAACACCAGCGAAGCAAATGAAGTCTCACTTGAGGTAGAGGCAGGGGTGGTTGCAGGACTCAGATGTCTACAACCTTATCTAGGACACAGATCTGTGATTCTAATCACTTAATAGAGCACTCAACAGTTAACATTCATCAATATTCAATTCTTAGTTACAATGCAGTTAAACCCTAATTATATCACATCGCAATATTCATTCAGATCTACTATATTCAATCACTTAAGCACCTCCACATAGGCCATATCTAGTAATAATCTATACTATTAAGCACATAGCATTAACATATCTATTTATCATTCATCTATGTTAAAGCACTAAGCAAGTAAACACATAAACACATCAATACATTGCACAAAGAAGAGCAACACAACATGTACGTGGTTCACCCCCACCCTGGGGCTACATCCACTAACTCTTCTCTTATTTATTATCTTGGGTCAAGCTTCTTACAAGCACATAGCATTCAAGTCCCACTCCACAGAGGACAGGAGATCTGTACACCTCATTAGATCCTCCTTCCTTGCGTTACAACACAAATCCTTCCACAGTCTATTACAACCACTTGCACTTCACACAGTATGCACAAAGCATCTACAATCCACACTTACACTTAGCTCATCGTCCTAACATCACATAGATGCCCTTCCTTACATCACCTAGAAATCTATTTATACTTTACAAAATAGGCCTAAACATGGGTAAACCCATGGGCCGACATCCCCATACCCATTACATAATTCCCAATCCCAGGAAGGGCCCTAAAAGGAGCTGAGATCCTGCGATATCCGCTTTGTCTTGCACTCCACCTTGGACAACTTGTCGAAGTCCCAAAATTAGGTCAAACATGACCAAGAATCCTCAAAACTTGGTCAAGGGCCAACAGGCCCCCAACACTCATCTGTGACTCGTCTCGAGTCACTCTAATCTGATTAGTTCTGCTTCAAAATCCTCGATCTTGGCTCAAGCTTCTTCGACTTGTTTCTATGCTATGGCCTCCTATTCAATGAACTCTTGTATGACTGCTTCATTGATAGGTCCCTCTAGGCATTGTTCTACTACAGTGAGGAATTTCTCCAGTTACGCTCCTCTATCTTCGATCTATGTGAATAGTTGTTAAGCCTCATCCTGTACAGGTTGGAGCCTCTGAGTTACTTCCATAAATCTGCTCTGAATAGTATGGACCTGCTGCTGGGCAGTGCACTGCTCTTGGGATCACTTCATTCTTTCTACAACTTACAGGGTCTTCAACTACGCCTGTATTGTTTCTTCTTGATACTTTTCTTCCTGGAGCTATGACTCTAGCGCCTTCAATTCTAGATTCTCAGTGAGTTGCTCATACATCTAGGCACTACGATCACTCGGTTTCTTGCATTCTGGGGCAAGGAATTTTTTTCTTTCAACTGTTCTTTGAGAAGTTGCTTCCCTTTGATCCCTTACATCCTACGGGGTGTCAGGTACGGTGCAGAGCTCTAAATATGTTATTCATTGCTGTAGCTACTGGATAGCTTCTGCGAGCTTCTCTATTGGATGCATGACTCGATCTTCAACCTGCAGTTCTAATCATGTCACAAAGCATAGGGATCTGTTTACTACTTCTTTCACTTCGAGTTGCTTTGTGAGCAACTGTTCTTTTTCTTGTTTCATTTGTGATTTCTCTTCTTCAAACTTGGCCTGGTGAGAAACCTTCTCCTGTTTTTCAAATTTGCATTGTTCTATGATTTCGCCTTGTACTTGCTTCAAGGCATGGTGGCTTGTTTTGTTTCTTCTTGTGCACGACGAAGGCGATCTTCGACCGCATTAGCTAATTGATGGAGTTGGGTTGGTTCATCTCCCAACTCTGGTTCTCCTAATGGTAGGGGCGGGGTGGACACTGCATGGTTGGACTAAAGGGCCTGCTGTACCCCTCAAAATTTGACCTTAATTCTGTCATACATTTCCTCTTGCTTAGCTTCTTGTTTCTCCATGATTTCTAGTGAATCATCGTTGAGGGCTGATATGATGAAGTCAAAATCATCAATAGTGAGCATGGTCTTCATCTTCATCATGGTGGCTCTTGATTTCTTTCGGGAAGAAGGTTTTGGGGGAGAAACATTCCTCTTCTTCAGGGGATCAATCTCATCTCTAGGTAGTGTTACTTCTCCTTACTTCTGTTCATCTCCTTTTCCATTTATCTCTTCTTCATCTTCCCCTCGGTCAGGTGATACTGAAGAAGTGTTTCTTGAGGCACTTCTTAAGTCTTGGAATTCTTCGGTCTTCTTCGTTTTGCTGGGTCTGGGTGTATCATGTTCTTTGTGCACAATTTCTGGGCTATTAGGGTCAGACATATCTACAGGGTCTGCTAGAATAAGGAGGTCTTCTGACTAGTCCTTAGTGATCTCCTCAAGGTCCTCTTTCGTGAGTTTTTAGTACAACCGGAGCTTCTTCTTATGTTCATCGACTCATGCTGTAAGGTAGATGAAGTGCTGATCTGCGCAAAACTTCATCAAGGGTCAGAATATCTATAGGGTGTTCGGAGTCATGTGAGGTTCGATTTCTATGAATCTCTTTAGCTGAAGGTAATATGTATGAATTTTTTTTTTTGACTGCCATTATTTGTTCATATCACTTGAGTACCAGAGTGTGGTGAACTTCGTAGCAAGTGGCTCGAACGGTTCAATATCCAGGAAGGTTGCACCTTTCGACATCTCCCAGGAAACAAAGGCGATAAGGATTAGGAGCCAACTGAAGTGGAACTCGTATCCCTGATCCTGTGCTTCACGATAGTCTAGTTCCAGCTGATTCACTAGGTACTTCACCCATTTCATCTGTAGACCTTCTACGCACTTCCCTGCGAGGTCAACAACAAAGCTTGTGACCTTTGTACGTCTGTTCTTCCTTACTAACTTTCCTGTAATTAACTGATAGGCTAGGTGCATTGCGCCATTCTGGATGGAGGCTACCTTGTAGCCTTGTGCCCCCTTTTCAACATCTCTGTATGTATCCTTGATCTTCTGTGCTAGTGCGCGATATGTGGATTTTCCTGTATAGAATTCCAGTGGATCGGGTCCTCGCATACTTAATCCTGTGATCCTATGGATCAACGTCAGGTCAACTGTGATACGATGGTCTAGCCATAAGTAGCTGCCATGGTAACATGAAAGAAATAGCTTGACACAGGCGTTGACTTCCTAGTGCCTTCTAAAGTGTGGGATTTTCATTACATTTAATAGGGGGACTACGCGAGGTTCATCATCCACGGTTAGGGGATTATCTTTGAGTTCTTCCTCTTCATCCTGGTTAGGTATTTATATGGGGAAAGCATTATGTATTTCTTGCAATCTCTGAGGTTGAAGTCATTGAACTTCAACATTGCGATCTTATCCTTTTGTGCTCGAACTTTGCGTATCCTCTTCAAAGGTATGCAGTAACCATCGTGTACTCGAAATCTCTTGGCACACTATCTAGACTCACTGCACCGGCTAGAGGCATGATGTAGTTGAGCAATATGGTCAGGATCAACTTCACATTTGCTAGTTCATCTCTATGTTTGGTTCTCTTTTCCACTGATGGTCGGGATGGTCCGGCTCCGCGAGCAGTCGACAAAGAGGCTTGCACTCCTTTCATCGAGGATGCTTGTACACCTACATACATCACTCTTTTAGACATGAATCTCTCAATCATGAGGTCGATGAGTACTTCTTTCATAGACTCTTTGACTGTGATAATTTCTTCAGACATACACACTCGTGGTTGAATATCTCAGGTTCAAAGAGTAACTTCTCAATGTAACGGGATGGATGGCACTAAGACAACGATCATTGTGAGAAATCAACTATGCTGCGAGCTTAGATAGTCATAGTTGGAAAAAGTGTTCTCGTTGCATGGTACAATGGGATAAATAGATAACTCATCAACAGATCTCTTGCAACGGGTGAGAAGCCTTCATTAACTCAGTTTTGTCCATTATGGCGTGGTCCCAACGGTCTGGTGGAGAAATTTCTAGTTATGACTATATTTCTCAGCCATGGTGAAGTGCAATGTGACAGTGTTATGATATCACAACGAAGTTCCAATTTTGCAAATTTTCCTTTTACGAAGTTCCCTTTGGAACCTTCTGTAACTTTTCTATCTTTGCTCTCTTCTTACTTAGTTTTCTAGCCTTCTTTCTGGTGAACTTCGTCGGTATTCCTTTTTCCATTCTAATTCTTATCTTCTTTCAGAAGAGTAACTTCACGATGTTGAGATTCTTTCCTAGAAATCAAGGGTAATACTTCATCTGTATCTGGAATAGGTACTTCAGTATTCTGTGGGTCTTCTAGTGTTATTCCCACTTCTACATCCAAGTCTCTAGTTTGAAATAGCTTCACTCGGTTCTCTTCTTAAATCAAGTGTGTGATCCTCCTAGTCATGAAATCTTTCAACTCTTTCTTCTTTCATTCTAAGACTTCTTCTTCTTTCCTTCTGGCATGATCTTTTTCAATCCAAGGTTTTCCTAGTAACATATAAAATGGAGCATTGTTCTCAATAAATTTAACAACTTAAAATTATTCCTTTGTCGAAGTTCCATGAGCACTCATATATATCTGGGTAAGTCTTCTACATAGGTTTATCATCTTTCCTTTGAATAATCCTATTCCTCCCAATGAAGGAGTTATAGTAGGCTCCCCTAAAAGCTCCCAAGTTCTTTCTGTCATGATATTCACCTGTGTTTCTTAATCCAGAACACAGTCAATGTCGAAGTCTCCTATTCTTCTTTAATGCACTCTTTTTCTTTAAATACCACTAATAAACTGACATGTCATTGGTCATTCAGGGTTTCTTTTATCTATAGAAATACTTTTTCTGATTCTTTTTGGGGTTCTGTCATAATCTCAGTTTCTGGATCTGCCTTAGGGTTTTCTTGGTTCATATTCATTCTTTCAACCTTAGCAATCATTCTAGGGAAATCCAATACTTCATGGTCCATATCTTTACAACAGAGGCAACTAGGTCTTCTACCAGGGCATTCCTTAGCCAGATATCCTAGTCTTCTACATCTGTAACAAAGGGTTAATCCTCTCATTCTTTTAAATGATCCCTAGCCTCTCCTATACTGTGCGCTAGGATCATGGTAGCTAACCTGCAACAAATTATTTCTAGGGTCTTTCATCCATTTGTTTGTCCAAACATTCTCTCTATGCATATGTATAACATATCTTTCACTATTCTTATCATATCTATTCATACCAAATCTTCTTTCTTCTATCAGTGCCCTAGTTTTCAAGCTAGGACACATCTTATCAAACATACATAGATCCATACTTTAGAAAAAAAAATTCCACTAATCTTATCTTCAACAGAGCACAAAGCTTCCAGATCTAAAAATTTTCACTTTTCTTACCTTTATCAGAGCACAAGGTGTTCATATATTACCTCTTTTCTTCAGATCATACTTCTTTTCTTAGCACAGAGCTTCACAGACTGCACACTAGAGTGACATATCTACACACAGAGCTTTTACAATTTTAGGTCAGGTCTTTGCACAAAGCTTCTTTTTCCTCATTTCCCAACAATCACAGTTTCAAGTCCTAACAACATAACCATTTGTTGGCATAGGGGCATACCTAGGGTTCAATGCTACAACAACGCACCAAAAAAAACCTAACTACCGACTCTTTTGGTAACACCTACGAAGTAGATGAAGTCTCACCTGAGGTAGAGGCAGGGGTGGTTGCCGGACTTAGATGTCTACAACCTTAGCTGGGACATAGATCTGGGATTCTAATCACTTAACAGATCACTCAACAGTTAACATTCATCAATATTCATTTCTTAGTTACAACGCAGTTAAACCCTAATTACATCACAACACAATATTCATTCAGATCTACTATATTCAAGCACTTAAGCACCTCCACATAGGCCAGATCTAGTACTCATCCATACTATTAAGAACATAGCATTAACCTATCTATCTATTGTTCATCTCTGTTAAATAACTAATCAAGTAAACACATAAACACATCAATACATCGCACAAAGTAGAGAAACACAACATGTACATGGTTCACCCCCACCCTGGGGCTATGTCCACCAAATTTTCTCTTCTTTATTATCTTGGGTCAAGCTTCTTACATGCACATAGCATCCAAGTCCCACTCTGTAGAGGATAGGATATCTATGCACCTCGCTAGATCCTCCTTCCTTGCATTACAACACAAATCCTTCCATAGTCTGTTACAACCAATTGCACTTAGCTCTGCAAGTCTCACATAGTATGCACAAAGCATATACAATCCACACTTGCACTTAGCTCTCAACACTTAGCTCATTGGCCTAACATCACATAGATGCCCTTCCTTACATAGCCTAGACATCTATTTATACTGTACAAAATAGGCCTAAACATGGGTAAACCCATGGTTCGACATCCCCATACCCATTACATAATCCCCAATCCCAAGAAGGTCCCTAAAAGGGGCCGAGATCCCACGATATCTGCTTCATCTTGCGCTCCACCTTCGACAGCCTATCAAAGTCCCAAAATTAAGTCAAACATGACCAATAATCCTCAAAACTTGGTCAAGGGCCAACACTTTTCAACAAGTGATTGACATAACGCACGTTGAGGCACCCTTGTCAATAACGGTTCGACAAATATTTTTGTTCTCGAAAACGACTTGTATCTGAAATGCTAGTTGAGGGGGTAGCCTTGGAATGTGATCTTCCAGGTCAAAGATTATCAAGTTCATATCCGTAGGATCTATTCCACCAATACCCTATAGCAGTGCCTTCCATTGAGCGGGAGAACTTTGAAGGACTTCGAGAGCTGACATCATGGAGGGTGCTTGCGCAAGGTCTTCGACAATAATGTAGTTTTGAGCAGCACACACATGAGGATTAAAGGAAGAATTTTGAACAACGCCCTTTGGAGTAGGGAAAAGAACTGTATCGAGGCCTAGTCATTTGGGATGAAGAGGACCATTGGGAGGTGGAGTTGAAGGAGGTGGTTGAACTAACGAAGGTGGAGCATCATAAATTTTCTCCTTAAAAGGAGAGTAATCTTTGGCAATAACGTCATTCTTCTTAGAATCACCATTACACATAAGGACATACGAAGTAGTGGAAGAATAAGGTTGATCATGGATGACCAATTGGGCCTACTATTGAGAAGGGAAAGGTTGATACAAAATGATAGGTGTAAGAGGTTTTGCGGTCCCTTGAAGGAACTTTGTGACATCGACACGTCTTGGACAATCTTTCTTGTAGTGATATTCACCACATATAAGGTAAGGATACCGAGGTTTGAGTTTATCCTTATCATCAACGGGTTGTGTCTTGGTCTTGTCGGATTGCAGATTATTATTTTATCCTCCTTATTCTTACCCTTTCCTTTTTTAGATTTTTTTTTACTGGTAGGGGTAGATTGAATGACATTAACTTCCGAAGTTTTACCGGTGGAAGGAGTAGGAGTCAGAGAAATTTGAACATTAGAAGCATGGAATTTGGGATTGGTGTGAGAGGCAGGTGTGGACTGAGGTTGAGCATGGAAAGTACCAATCACACCATCAACAACATGAGAAGTTGTCGAGGTTGTTGAGGTAGCGGTGGTAGAAGGGCGAGGAGCATCAAGGAGCAAGTCGTAAAGAGTGCCTGTTTGTGAATAAATGAGATCTAAGTAATGAGTGCGACTAATTTCCTTCTCTTCAGTGAAAATGACACCCATGGAAATATCACATGAAATTTCACTCACGAATGATTTAGTGAACCATTCAGCCAATAACTGATCAAGAAGGTCTAGTTTGATCAAACATCATCTTTGTCTCCACTCATGGATGTGATTGGAAATATGAGTGGCCGAATATTGATTAAAGGAACTCAAAATCTCAGTTCTTGTCTCGTAGAGGATAGGCAATTGGTAATGTGTGAGAAAATCCATGGCAAGGGTGTTGAAGTGATTAAAGAAACCTCGTGGTAATTCTATATACCACTTTGCAGCTGAACCCGTGAGCATTAGTTGAAAGAGACGTAACCGAATGGAGTAGTTCATAAAAGAGTTGGATGAGCACCAAAGGTGAAAATTCATGACATGGTAGTTTGGGTCTTCTCTTGGTTTACCGTTGAATTTGGGAATGTCAGACGGTAGCTTGGCTGGTATGACGGGTGAATGGAGAGAATGTAAGATAGGATCATTCAAGATCCTAGATAAGTCGGGTAGATCCAAAGTGTCTAGGAAAGGAAGTTGTCTATTCACTTGAGGATACTGGTGACTTTGAGGAGGAATTCCTATTGGTATACCAGTAGGACTATAAGTAGTTTGCATGTACGTGGAGTGTCCTGATAGATTCCACCGATGATGTGAAGGCATATAGCCCATAAGGTTGGGTTGGATGGGCATGTTCCCTTGAAAAGGAACACTAGACTGAACGTATGGTCCCCAAGTGGAACCCAAAGAACCTGAATATGGCTGGCCCGAGTGAGGGGGAATAAAGGGGTTTCTCTGAGGCTACTGCCCCCCGGTTGATTGAGGATTTCCTTGGGAAAGGAGGTTCCAGAGGTGGGCTAGTGAGCTAGATGTGTTCTTTCCATATAGTGGGTTATAGAGTCCAACTTCAGGTTTTCCTCCAAGTAGAGGATACCCCCAAACATGATATTTCCCTCCAATGAGAATCTGGTAAACATAAGTGAATGTATGAGGTGTGCTTCCAATTGGATTGGAGCCACTAGGTCCATATCCCTTTGGAAATGGTGGATAAGACTCTCTGGAGAGGACCTGGGAAGGTGTAGGAACAAAACCAACCAAAACATTATACCTAGGTGGAAAAAAAACTCCAGAAACTCCAGAAGGAGCATGGGTAGGGATGGTGATGGAAGTATCCAAATCATGATACCCAAGAGGAAGTGAAGCAATAGGTCTAGATGAGAGTGGTGTACCAATGGGAGCTTGGCTAGCCACCACATTCCCAGTAGGAATAATCGTAACATGTGGGACCATAGTACAATGGGCCATCTGGAGAGAAAAGGCCGAGCTAGGACCAATGGATTGTGTGTCTGGAATGACGGTGATATGGCTGGTCGCACCAAAAAAGTGGTTTAGTGACACCGTGTAGGTAACAAATGTTTCAGGAAATTATGATACGATAGGTTTATCAACACCTGCCCCTAGGCCATAAAGGTCTTGCACGATACAAGTTTGGTTTCCAAATATGTCAGTGGTCCAAAGGGGATCCTCGACTCGAGGGCCTGAATAGGGTCCGATCGATATTCCAGAAGTGTCAACAACAAGTTCTCCAGATGAATTTAGCTGGAGAATACATCTCTCATATCCAGAAGGAATACAAAAAGCCTCTAGAGAATCAGAAACAATTCAAAATATTTCTAAAGAGGTAGAACCTTCCTCTTATGAGGTTACAGTGTCCTGGACCTCGCTTTGTTGAGGAGAGCCCTCTGGTGAATGAGGTAGAGGGGTGTAATCCTCCATACCTTCTGGAGGAAGTCCCAGTATCCTGCGCGAACGATGCATAGGGTCAATGTTAGAGGAACCAAAAATTTTGCGGAAAAAATCTATGGCCAACTACAAAAGAAAACAACACTCGCTAATAAAATATAGAGATCAAACCAAGCAAACAAACCTTCTTATTTCGAAGACACTAGTTGGTGATGAAATACAACGTCCCGAACTCAAGACAAGAAGGGGCTAGGATAGAGCGGGTGGAAAATTTACGTTGACAACCTGCTTAACGGACTTACACTCTGATGCAAGCTCCCACACATAATCATGGGTATACCTTCCAAGGAACCCGAGTGAGTCTAGACAACATCGATTCTAGGTACCGTGAAGACTTTCCCCTCCACAGTCACCCTGTGTAAGACCCTAAAATGATAGGCAACTAAGGTTACCAAGAACAATAATGATTCCTGGGGAAACAATCGACAGTCCGATCCAAGTGTAAAGGCATGGTATCTAGCCTGAAATTAATTTGAGAGGATTCCACTTATCATTGTGGGTATACCTTCAAGAGACCCCCATAATACGCACAACCTCTACACAAGGACCAACAAAATAGGGTGAGTAAATCTGCCTGTCTTAATGCGACCTCAAATTTGACCCTTGTGTGAGAAGGGCTTCCCAGGACAAAATGTTGCAAATGGATTTGAACAATCCCTATCACAAGATACTATTGTGTGTTTTGTGCTTTGGAGAGTGTGTCTCATAGACTATTCCAAAGCTCTAGCCTAACTAATGTTGGTGTAAAATATCCTTAGAAAATAAAAGTTACTAATTGAATTTTTAGATTACACAATGTTTTTAGATGTTGTTGTTTACTCAAGAGGGAGATGGAGACGAAACCAATGTTGTAAGAGACCTTGACCAAAAAATGAAAATAGATATGAATGATGCAATCTTTCGTTCAATGAATTCTATCTACAATAGGGAGAAGATATCTTTCTGGAAACACAAATGCTATGAAATATATTTTATTTTCTTGAATAGACCACAATTCCAAGCAATCATAAGCAATGGAATTTCTCAATTTGTTCTCTTTAACAATTTGTGAACGCAAATATTTATCCTATGAATGATTACCTAAAAATAATAAATGACTTCCATTTTCCTTTCCGAAACAGAATTAGACGTATACTAAATAAAAGAAATTTAATCAAAGAAAATGGACCCGCTAAAAAAAAACCCAAATCGAACTTTCAATGAAGATAAAAAAAAAATATGTCAAGAAAGCATTTAACAAATGCAAACAAACTACTTTTAGATCAACAAGAAATCCAACAAACATAAAATAATCCCAAAACTTCACTCAAATGAAAAATTTCTAATCAATCAAGCACTCAGATTCACAATCAGAGATTATATCCTTATTGATAAAAAGTAAGAAGAAAAAACTCATAAAATGTTGATGAAAAGTTTGAAATCATTAAAAACCAATCAAAAAGAAAGTCTCGAACTCAATAATCAGTCAAATGCTAGCCTTAAGAATCCATCCCAGCTGATCAAGGAAAAACTAGGCATCAAAAGATAACAAGACCCAAACCAAAAAGTTTACAGATGCCGCCACAATCTAGCAGTGGGTTACAGTGCGGAAATCAACAGTTTCCCTAGGCTAACAATGGGTAGGGTGTGGAAACCCCACACTGATCTGAAAAGATAGGGTGCGACAATCTAATATTTCTGTAGGCCACATATAGAGTGCAATACATAAATGTCTATAAATAAGAAAAAAATGGAAAGAGGGTGAAGAATCTAAGGACACTTTTAGGGCTAGAGAGTCTAGATAAATACCTTGTAGAATCAAAGACTGAAACATAATGAAAAAAGATAGGCTAAGGGAAAATGGACAACAAAAAATAAAAAATAGGTTGCATCCCCAGTGGAGTCACCAATTTTGTTATTGGATATATCGATAAATGCGGACATAAACTGATCTCCCTAGATACACCTAGTCCTAGAACAAAACAAGACATGACATGATGCTTTCCATAGGTCGTAATCATTGAGTATACTATCAAAGAGAGGATGGATAACATACCTTTGAATATCTCTTCTTTATGTCTTTTTTTTTCCTACGGTCCGTTCCTGTTGTATTATTGATCCTGCAATGAAACACAAACCAACCAAAGTGAAAGCAACAATAATGTATTCAATGACAACCTATGCATGTGATCAAGGAGTCATGCAATAAAATAAGAATGATTTTATGGGAAAGAAACATGCCACTGTATCATACTAAGTAAAAGTGGAAGATACAACCAAATCACCTTGATGTCGTCAAGTTCCCTTTTGGTGACCCTTTTCTCTAACACACACACTTGCTCCAAGCTTGCATGAAGATGATCCACAATAACTTGATAGGTTGAGATGAAGCCTTCAAACATCTGTTGTAGAATACCTCACACAATTCATAGCCTATTCAACTCTAATCACTCCTTACTTTCTCTTTGCTTAATGCTTTTGCTTAACCTTTTCCATGAGGAATCCATCATTATATAGAAGAAAGAGAGATGGTTAAAGAGATAAGGATAATCCCACTAAATCAGAAAGACAAGTAAGATCTCAACCACATGGATGTCATCTCATATTCTAGAAGATTCCTTCTAGAAATTTGGTGAACTTATTCCTTTTTCTCAGTTTTAGAACACTGCCACACCCTGTCTATATAGTAGCCTACGAAAACCCCGTAGGCTAGGTTAAGAGAAGCCTGCGGAAATCATCCATTTCCACAATTTATAATACTGCTAGCCTATGACGTCCTTCTAAAAACACATCTTGTATAGCAGGAAACCAATTGCTTTTCTCATGGGAAAGATCCTTTTGAGAGGCTAAATACATGTTTGTAGACACATCACCAGGGTGACCAAAATAATGTGTAAGACTCGAGAAGCCCCTCCGTGTATAAATATATGTAATATATGCCCAAATGAGGCTGCTGAAGACAATTGTATTTTTCTATTGAAGTTTATTGAGAATTGTTTTTCAAGGAGAATTTAAGAGCTGCAAGAACTCTGTGTAAGAATGCTTTGTTGAAGGAATATAATAGAGGAGGATTGGTTTCAGAATTTGAGTTTGTACATGTTTTCTTATGAGTTAATTGGGTAATGTCATGTTATTTTCTTTCTGTGTTTTATATGTCTGTGTATGCATTTTATGGTTAATTGAATGAACATGTAGTGTTCTATAAGTTTCATTTGTTTCTCTTCTGAAGCACCGGTGCAAGGAGTGCACAAAAGAAACACAAGGAGTGTGAAGGCAGAGTCATTTTCAGACTCAGAAGCTCAGAAGAGATAACATGAAATTGTGTAGGGTGAGTGCAAGGAGTGCACATATACTCATCTGAGTAAAGGAGCTCAAGAAGACCCTTGCAAGGAGTGCATAGGGCCAACACTTAGTCAAGTGTTGAAGAGTCTCAAGGAAACGAACGAAAGGAGTGTGTGGGAATATTTTCCAGAAATCTTCAAGTCTCAAGTTTTCAGAGGAGTGCAAGGTGTGCATAGAAGACCCAAATCATTTGAGTGTTAAAGCTTAGGAGAAAGAGCGACCAAGATATTTGAAGGGAAGAACCATTTCATTTTTCGAGTTTAAGTAGACGAGATCTACTTGAGGAGGAGTAGATATTTCGTTGCCTTCATATCTGGGAAAGTAGCATGGGTGTTAAACCCTGAAGTCCTTTGAACTTTGCGTATTCGAAGGTTTCCATGTGGTGTGTGAAAAGGAGACCAGTTTTCTAAATTCCCTGGAATCAGAGAACATATGGATTGTTCGATTGTGAAGGCATGTGTCCATAGATCATAGATAGTCTGGAAGTACGACTATCTAGAAGAAGTGGAGCGTAACTGCAAAACCCACAAGACTCTTGAAGTTCCGAAAAGTAGAGTGAATCCCAACCATTGATAGATAGGGGACATGTGGTGCCATATTTCATAGTTTAGAGACTTAGCAATCTATAAGAATTGAGGCATATTTCATGTTGGTTTGGAAACTTCTGAAGGCTGGAGTTGATCTCAACCGTCGGTTGAAGAGGGACATGTGGAGAGTATATCTATCTTCCGCCAATTTGGCGTTCAGAGGTATTTTGAGTTGAAGAAACCAGGAATCTCGAAGCCCGAATTCCCGGAGCCAATCGTAGCTGTTGGCTACCGATAGAATGAGGAACGTAGATCCTTTCCATAGTCCGGTTGTTCGCAGGTTCAACCTTCATAAGGTTTGCAACGTGTTTCTTTTGGAAGCCCCAAATCTTGGAGCTTCGAAGATACAAATTCTTCTATAAAGAGAAGTTTGGATCACCATTTCGGCTCATAGTCATGTGGAGGAATCTAATGGCATATAAGGACCCTCTCTAACATATTTAAGTGCGAGGAGAAGGGAAAAAGGACTATGGTATAATATTTCGAGAGCTCAATAGGAGACCAAGAGATGATTTGGTTCCATAATGTGTATGATCCTAGACCAGGAGTCGTGCAAGCCCCAATAAGTGGTGGGGGTTTGTGTCAAGTGGTATCAGAGCACTAATTTTTTCTATAGACAACATGAAAATATAGAAAGGAGAAAACTTGGAATCATGACGCCAAGGAGACATAGAGACATACTAGTGGTAAATGCCACCATGGAAGAGGAGATGAGACAACTTCATTCAAGGTTAGATTCCATGGAGAAAATGCAGAGAATATTACCTGATGTTGGTGACATAAGTGAATTTGAGAATGAATATGTAGAAGGTGAAGAAGTTGCAGGAGAACAAGAAACATAGGAGCAACTTCTGAGATCTATTGTTAAGCTGAGAACTAGAGAGAAAATAGAGGTCCCAATGTATGAGGGTAATTTAAATGTAGAAGAACTGCTTGACTGGGTAAGTTCTTTAGACAAGTACTTCGATTATGAGGAGATTGATGATGAAATGAAAGTGAAGCATGCTGTGACCAGATTTAAAGGACATGTAGCGTTATGGATGGAAGAATTGCAAGCTAACATAATATGTAAAGGTAAGTCCAAAATTAATAATTGGGATAGAATGGTAGCTAAATTGAAAGAAAAGTTCATACCCAAATATTATCAAGTGAATCTGTTAAAGAAGATATAGAACTTGAGAAAAAAAAATTTATTGGTGAAGGAGTACATCGAAGAGTTCTATAAGATGAACATTAGAGCAAGACATAGAGAGAATGATGAAGAAAAGTTTTCCCAGTACATTGATGGCCTGAGATATTAAATTTAGGGTGAAATCAACATGATGACGATGATAACTATAGAAGATGCTTATTAGGTATCCCTTAAAGCATAGGAGAAGTTAGCAAGGAAACATAGTCAACAAAACAGAGGAAAAAGTCCAAGCAAAGGCAGAGGAATAGTCAAAGAAAATTTCTAGAAGCCCAGACCTAAAGCTGGAAGATATCATAGTCAGAAAAAGAAAGTAGGAAGTTCTTGATGAGGAATTTATGGTGGAAGAACCTCTTTTCCTAGAGGAAGAGGAAGGGGCATAGAAGGAGAAGTGAAGTGTTATGCCTGTGGAAAGATAGGGCACATGTCTTGGGAATGTCCCGAGAGAAAAAATACGGGAGGTGGAGAAGCTCACATTTCTGAAGCACATAAGAGGAATGTAGAGGAAGAGATGAAAGTAGAAGCAATGAAAGAAGGGAGATCACTCGTGATGGGGAAATTTCTTGTAAAACCAAAGAAAGAGTTAAGAGAACCAGTCCAGAGGAAGAATCTGTTTAGAACTGCTTACAAGACTAGAGATAGGGTATGCAAGGTGATTATAGATAGTGGGAGTACTGATAATTTAGTATCCATAGAGATGGTGAAAAAATTGAAGCTGGAGACAATTGAACATACGAATCCATACAAGGTATCATGGTTGCAGAAAGGACATCAAGTAATGGTAAGTCAACAATGCAAAGTTGAATTTAAAATAGGAGGTTATAGATATGAAGTTCTGTGCAATGTTATAGCTATGGATGTTTGTCATGTTCTGTTTGGAAGACCATGTCAATATGAAAAGAATGTCATACATGATGGAAGAAAAAACACTTGTACCCTAGAGAAAAATGGGTGTAAACATATGTTACTACCAATAGAAGACAAAGGATTCAAAGAGGAAGCTAGTCCAAGTATACTTCTCATGAGTGGGAAATAACTCTTGAAAGAGGTCAAGAAGGAACATGAGATACAATTTGCTGTTGTAGGTAAGCCGAGAGTTATCCTTACAAGCACATCTATGAATGATTTACCTGTAGTAGTCCATGAATTATTGGATGAGCTAGATGATATTGTGGTGGATGAGTTACCTCACTCTTTTTTCGCCCATCAAGAGTATTAGTCACCATATTGACCTTATTCTAGGAGCAAGTTTTCCAAATAAAACAACGTATAGATTGACACCTCGAGAGAATGAAGAGGTCAAAAATCAAGTCCAGGAGTTGTTGGATAAGGGTTTATTCAGAGAAAGTTTGAGTCCGTGTGCCGTACCAATTGTATTGAGTCCAAAGAAAGATGGAGGTTGGAGAATGTGCACAGATTCTAGAGCCATCAACAAGATAACCATCATGTATAGATTCCCTTTACTCAGAATGGATGATTTGATGGATTGTTTAGGTGGATCTAGTTACTTTTACAAGATAGAATTGAAGAGTGGTTATCATCAAATAAAGATGAGAGAAGGATATGAATGTAAGACAACATTCAAAATGAATGAAGGATTGTATGAGTGGTTGGTTATGCCGTTTGGTTTAACGAATGCACCAAGTACATTTATGCGGTTGATGAATGAAGTACTCAAAGATTTCATTGGTAATTTTTTAATTTTCTATTTGGATGATATCTTAATATTCAATAAGACTGAAGAAGAGCACTTGAGGCATTTAAAGATGGTGTTGAGAAAACTGCAGCAAGAGAAACTGTTAGTAAATTTGAAGAAATGTTCTTTGTTAAGAACCAAACATCAATATAGCATAGAAAAGCCTCAGGAAAAGTACTCAACGCCTTGAAAAAGAGATAATTTCAGAAAATAAGCCTCTTCGAGGGGGAAACCTCCTTTTACCCCACTTAAATGTTCAAGTACAAGATGATTCAAAATGAAAATGTCTCCTTGGTATATATAGGA
>ML786888.1:326115-363193 GCA_009831015.1 Picea engelmannii | reverse complement strand
TTTTACCCCACTTAAATGTTCAAGTACAAGATGATTCAAAATGAAAATGTCTCCTTGGTATATATAGGAGACTAGGAGGAATAATTACAAATAATGGCCTAAAGCTGACATAATTAAAATAACATTACTAATCTAAATTACAAATAATGGCCTAAAGCCAACATAAATAAAATAGCATTACTAATCTAATATGCCCCAATTAAGGGGTAATGAGCCAATATTAGGGCTTAACATTCTTTCATGAAAAAAAAACTTATATATTTGGGATTCATAATCTCTTCAAATGATTTGAAGATGGACCCAAAGAAGATGAGGAGAAAAAGAGACCGGCCTTCTCCAAGATGTGTATTTGAGGTAAGAAATTTCCATGGATTGGCAAGTTTTTATAGGAAATTCAACAAGAATTTCAGTAGTATTTACGCACCTATATTGGACACCATAAATAAGGAGCATAAGTATTTTAATTGGATAGAGGAAGATGAGAAAGGATTTCGAGTGTTAAAAGGCAAGATAACAAAACAACCTATTCTAGTTCTGCCAGATTTTGGGAAGACATTTGAAGTTAAATGTGATGCTAGTGGAGTTTCCATTGACACAGTTTTAAGTCAAGGCAATAAGCCGGTTGGTTATTTCAGTGAGAAGATCAATGATGTTAAACAAAATTATTCCACATATGATAAAGAACTTTATGCTGTGATTCAAGGCTTGAAAAAATGGAGGCATCATCTTATTCCGAGAGAGTTTGTTTTATATTCTGATAATCATGCATTGCAGTTTATAACTAGACAAGATAAATTGAATCAGAGACATGCCAAATGGGTGGAATTCATGCATAATTTTACTTTTGTTATTAAGCATATTAATGGAAATGCTAACAAAGTTGCATATGCTTTGAGCATGGGATGTTTGATCTTGCAGGTATTCCAAGTTGAAACCTTAGGATTTGGACACCTTAAGGAGATGTATCAGGAAGATCCATAATTCAAAGAAGCTTATGAAGCATGTGAGAACCCTTTTCCAAGGAAAAAAAATTAGTGGATGGAATATCTAATCCAAGGTGGTCTTTTATTAAAAGGAAGCTAATTGTGTATCTCAAAATGTTCAATGAGGTATGACTTGTTGAAGGAAAAGCATAGTGGAGGTTTGGTTGGACACTTTGGCCATGATAAAACATATGCATAGTTGAGTTCTTCGTATTATTGTCCAGGCATGAGATCCGATGTAAAGAAGTTCATGGACATGTGTAGAATATGCCAATATGCCAAGGGAAAAAAATATATAATGGATTGTATTAACCATTGCTTATTCCAGACAGGTCATGGGATGTTAAAAGTATGGATTTTGTTATGGGATTGCCTAGAACCCAGAGAGGAAGTGATTCAATATTCGTAGTGGTTGACATATTGATCTAGATTATGTTCGGAACGAAATGAAAGCAGAGAAATTATAATGAAATACTCATGAAAATTGCCAAAAATAGAGAAATACAACAATACTTGATTTCTATTAATGAAATAATTGTAAAGAGACTGTAAAAATACAGAGTGTAAGACTCACTAGAATGGTGGCAGCTTTATCTCTGAGAAGAGATGTGTTGGCTACGCTCATTCGGAAGAAGATAATAACAATGCGGCTCTGAAGGCCCTTTTATGATAAGCAGGAATGCCAAAACCCTAGACATCTAAAAACCTAACCCTAGGAGATGAAACGCCAAAAGTCATGTGGGCCCCTTTTGGGTAAGTTAGTACATTAACTTCCCAGGTCATAAATTTTGCATACGATCCCCGTTTTAGGCCCATGATAATTTGTTGGAAAGGTCTTTTTGAGAACTAGGCATTACGCTGTCAAACTCTAACTTCGTCTATAATTTGACTGTGGCGAGCCAAAAAAAAACTATTTAGGGCCCGAAAACAGACCTGGAAGTACAACAGGATGTGATGACATGAAAACATACAAAATAAGCTAGTTGGATTAGGTGGGAGGCCACTAGTATCCACCTGGAATATGTGTAGGGCTTCAGACAACCCCATAAGTGTAGAAGCCACAATTACAAAGAAGTATAGAAGAATGTGCTTCACTAAAAACTGACAAGAGGAGCGAGTTGGAACAGGTGGGTGGCCACCAATATCCACCTAGATCAATCCTCCCCCCTTAGGAAGCAATGGTCTCCATTGTGTTGAGTGCCCAGGAATGAGGGGAAATCATTTTCTGAATCTGAATCTCGGTGAGCTGCGTGCGTTGTTGGAGAAGTTATGTTGCTTGGATTATGGAAGACTGTCACAAACCTGTTGTTGGAGGGGTTGAATTTGTTCCACCAACCTGTTGTCTCTGGGTTGGACGGGGAATTGTGTAGGCCCCATTGTAGGTGAAGAAAAAATATCTTCCGTCTCTTTGAAAATTTGTCCTTGTTGGATAAAAGGTGTTGAGGCTGCAGTGATTGTAGTGGTCTTCTGTGCATCCTTTGAAAATATTGTGAAGAGGATGAATTTTTCAGTATGAGAGATTACCTTGCGGTGCTGTTTTGGTGGAGTAATAGTCATAAATACCTCTGATATCCTTTAGAGCCGACCTCCCAGAGTAATAATGACATTACGGGGTCTAGAATCATAGACAACATGACATTTCCACATATATGGTTGGATAAAAACAACATCACATACATCAAGAGGGGAAATATCATACACTACCTCATCCTTGAAGGGATGGATGCCATAGGACATGCGACATTGCTGGCTGACGCGAAGATATCGTCCCTAGTGAAGCCACCCGATGTTGTATGGCTGTAGGTGTGGTGTTGTTGAAAACCCCAATTGTTTGACGACCTTAGCTGAGATGATGTTCTTATAGTTTCCATTATCAAGAATGAAATGCAATGGGGTTCCCTTCACCCACATTTGTGAATGGAAGAGGCACTCCCCCTATTCAAGATCTACTGGTTCTTCTAGCTGAATTGTTGTGGTCACGAAAGTAGTAGTGGGGTCTGCGTCAATGATATGTTTGTTTTCAATATTTTCAGGATCGGATTCCAAATCAAAGTTCTGCACCGTGTCTTTGACCTCAACCACGAATGAATGTTTCAAGTGACATTCATCGGTGTTGTTCCAGGGGATTTTGTGGAAGTCACACCACTTCCTAGTGTCATTCTTCGTCTTTAATTTACCTTTTTTGTTCTGTGTCTTGCACTAGTTTTCTAGAGGCTATTGGTTAGGGCAGTCTTTACAATGATTTGGTTGTTGTAGATTTGCAGACCCAAATTCCCATTTGTTCTGGTGCCTAAATTTCTACTCGATTTTGACAACATATCAATAGGCAACTCCCAATGATGAGATGTTTAGGAAATCTATTTCAGTTTAGATGTACCTATGCAGAGCCCCATGGTATTTCAGAAAGATATTTTGCTTAGAGTCCTTGATACCCAACTTGGTGCGCAAGGTATGGAAAGTATTTGTGAAATCTGACACTGTTTGGCTCTTCTCTTGGCACAGTGTGGTCCATCTCATGTACCGGTCTTCATAGTTATCAACGAGGTAGTACTGTTCTTTGACCGCATCCTCAAAAAAATCCCAAGTGGGCTCGACCCCATATATTCTAGATTCCTTTGTGGAACTTTTCTTCTAGTAAGTTTTCCACCAATGCTTGAAATGGGGGAGAGCCTTGAGGAGTGTGAAGGTGATCTTTTCCCTGTCAAAAAAATTTTGAACAGAGAAATAACCTTCTAATAAATTTAACCATTTTTCTAGGGCATCCACATCTATCTATCCTTTAAATATGGGAATATCAAAATTAAATTGTACCTTGAAGGGAGAGGTTCCTCCAAAATGGCCTCTTGATGAAGATGTGTCTATTTCTATCGACATGTGTTGAAGAATGTGTGCAAAATTCTCCATCATTTAGTCCCTCTGTGACGCAAGATCTTTCTCAAGAAACAAGTTAATAAAATCTTCGGCTTCGTCATTTTTATTTTCTACCACCATGGAGGGTTTCTTGGGTGTGCGAGAGTGATTTTCCTCAAGAGAGACAAACTCGAGACCCAACTGGATATACTCAGATCTCGTTGGGGAAATGCGCTAAAAAATGATCAAGAGAAACCTGCTTTGATACCAATGATCCAGATTATGTTCAGAATGAAATGAAAGTAGAGAAATTACAATGAAATACTCATGAAAATTGCCAGAAACAGAGAAATACAACAATACTTGATTTCTATTAATGAAAGAATTGTAAAGAGACTGCAAAAATACAGAGTGCAAGACTCGCTAGAATGGTGTCAACTTTATCTCTAAGAAGAGATGTGTTAGCTACGCTCATTCACAAGAAGATGATTACAATGAGGATCTGAAGGCCTTTTTATGATAAGAAGGAGTTCTAAAACCCTTGACATCCAAAAACCTAACCCTAGGAGATGAAACACCAAAAGTCATGTGAGCCCCATTTGGGTAAGTTAGTACATTAACTTCCCAGGGTCGTAACTTTTGCATACAATCTCCATTTTAGGTGCGTGATAGCCCATTGGAAAGGTCTGTTTGATAATTACGCATTACACCATCAAACACTGACTTCGTGTATAGTCTAACTATGGCAAGCCAAAAAAACATTGTTTAGGGCCCCAATATGAACTTGTAAGTACACTAAGATGTGATGACATGAAAACATATAAAATAATCCAGTTGGATTAGGTGGGAGGCCACCAGTATCCACCTGGAAGATGTGTAGGGCTTCAGACAACCCTAGAAGTGTAGAAATCACAATTACAAATATGTATAGAAGAACGTGTTGGAATAAAAAATGACAGGAGGAACCAGTTGGAACAGGAGGGTGGCCACCAATATCCACCTGGATCACATAATTTAGAAGATGGCACATTTCATACCGTGTCATAAGACCAGTGATGCTAATCACATAGAAAATTTGTTTTTCAAGGAGATAGTGAGATTGCATGGATTGCCGAGGAGCATAGTTTCAGACAAAGGCACTAAATTTGTGGGATACCTGTGGAGAACATTGTGGAAGAATCTAGGGACAAATTTATCTTTCAGTTCATCATATCATCCTCAAACGGATGGACACACTGAAGAGGTGAACCAAATTTTAGGAAACCTGTTGAGGAGTTTGGTCACTGACCATAATAGCTAGTGGGATCAAATTCTTCCCCAAGCAGAGTTTTCATATAATGACTCACCAAATAGGAGAACCAGTAAAAGCCCATTCTGGATAATGTAGGGAATGCATCCAAGATGAATTCCAGAGTTAAGAGATTTGGGACGAGATGAGTTACAAAGCACAAGAGGAGAGAATTTTGCTGTGGAGATGCAGAGATTGCATGATCAAATCAAAGGAAAACTACAAAATAAAAACCATACGTACAAAAGTAGGGTAGACCAAAGAAGAAGAGATGTACACTTTGAGATTGGAGATTAGGTTTTGGTACATCTGAGAAAAGAGATATTTCTGAAAGGAATGTATAACAAGTTGAAGATGAAAAAAATAGGACTGTGTAAGATCCTAAGAAAATTTGCTACGAATGCTTATGAAATTGAGCTTCCATAGGACTGTTGGCACAGGGGCAGACCCATGGTTCAACTCTAATAACACACCAACAATCCCTAACTACTGGCCCTTTTGACAACACCTGTGAAGAAAATACAGTCTCACCCAAAGTAGCAATAGGGGGTTGCAGGACACAAATGTATACAACCAGAGGAAATGTAAAGTGGATCCAATATAACAACAACACACAAAAACCTAGTTATTCTTACCAAGCATTATCCTACCTGCATAGTTATGTCTCAGATCTAACACAATAATGCATCTACATAATATCAGAAAGTAAAAGAATAAGACATCAATCATTTACAACACAAGATATATGTGGTTTACTCTCTCCCTAGGGATACACCCACAAAAATGTGCTTTATAATATATTAGGTGAAATGTTACAGTTCTATCTATGCTCTTAGCTTGCATATCTTCTCTCTTTCTCTCTTCTCTTCTCTCTCTGTCTGCCTTCCCTGCGTGCAGGGTTGATATTCGCACCCAACTGAAGATCTTACAATACAGAGTGCTCTCTTAGCACAATACTTCTCTCTCACATTAACAACAATCACTCCTCACAATATCCCACTTAGAACTCTCAACCAACCCATCCTAGGTCCTCTTTACCTTTATTTATACATTACAATGACTCGCCGACAGTCTTAGGATGAAGCCTAGGTGTCAAAACACTAGATACTAAAACCCTAGGTGCCTAAAACCCTAGGTCAACTTGACCCACGTTTTTAGGGATTCACCATCTTGTCTTTCCTTCCTTCCTGCGAGGTTCTCCAAAGTATCTACCGGTGGATTTTTCCACTTGCTAAGTTGTCCACAATCCATCTTCCTTGCTGATCTATCATCCTCGATTTCCTCATCCAACGACTTGCTTTCTCTTACTTCGCTCTATCTTTTCTGCTCTTTTGCTCACTTCGACCTAGTATCAGTCACCGTGTCTTCCGTGCAATTCACATTTCTCCTTTTCTTCTATAATATTCACTTTCTTCCATAACCAAGGGCCAATAGGCCCCTGACCCTCACCTATGACTCATCCCAAGGCACTTTGATATGAACCTTCTTCTTCTCGTTGACTGTAGACTGTGCAACACAATCTGTTCTTTCTACTCTATTCCTCCCCACTGTGTGAAGACTATCTTTTCTGTGTTTGGTATCCAGTTTCAACTACACCTAGTACCTAGACCCTTCTTCATGTGTTTTTACCGAGAGCCACAAAGTATCATGTTGTCATAGTACAATTTCAACTGCCTCCCATTCACCAATCCTTCCTTCCATTCTCCATTCAAAGTCTTCAACTATGCATCTCCTCCTTTCGTGGCATTGACAACCTCATATGGCCCCAACCAATGTGTTATGAACTTCCCTGGATGATTCATGAATTGCTCTCGTATACCAATACCAGATCTCCTTGCTTCAACACTTTCTTCTTGATGTGTCTATCATGGTAGGTCTTTTCTATTTCCTTCTACACTTGCTGATGGAAACCTACAATAAATTTGTCTTCTTCCAGTTTGACCAGCTGTGCGAGCCTCTCTTGAACAACGCCAGTGTCATCCATATCTGTGAATGCTGCAATCCTCAAGCTAGAAACTATATATTCCATGGGAACAATTGCTTTTGAACCATAGGCCAACTTAATGGGAGTCTGCATTGTCAACTTCTTACAAGTGGTTCTATAGGCCCATAACACTGCTGGTACTCTCAAATCTGAGTCATCCCTGTTCACACTGCAAATATTTGTTAGAGCTATCTCCAAGATCTTATTGAATTCTTCAACTATCCCATTCGCTTGTGGATGGTAGGGTGTGCTCTTCCAATGATGAACTTCGAATTCCTCAATCAGGGATTCAATGGTCTTATTAATAAAATGTGTACCTTGATCACTCATGAGGATCTTTGGGCATCCAAGCCTGGTTATGATATCATCAAATATGAAATCCACAGTTGTAGTTGCACTACAATCCTTAACTTCTCTTGCTTCTGCCCATCTAGTCAAATATTCTATTGTAGTGATGATGTATCTAGCTCCTGTGCGCTTCCCCGGTGGGTTGATAGGTCCCACAAAGTCAATCGTCCATTTCTCAAAGGCTTGTAAGGTTAGCTAGGGTGCCAATGGCATGTCATCACTTTTGGACGGTTTTCCAACTCTTTGGCATACATTGCAGGCTCTGTAGTAGTCTTTAGCATCTCCGTGTAAAGTAGGCCACCAGAGGCCACCTCTAAGAACCTTCTGCACTGTTTCTTTTCCTGCATAGTGTCCTCCTGCGATGCCTTCATAAGCTTCTGCTAAAATCAATGGTATTTCTGCTTCCATGACACATCTCATCATGTCCCATCTTGTATAGCTGTCTAGCTATAAGTGAAAAATCTGCAGCGCGCACTACCAACTGTTTCTTCTAGGTGATTGTGTAGTCACTAGGTGTCATTCCTGTTGATAGGAACTGGACTATTTTAGTGAAGTGATCATCAACATTTCTAATGGCCAACAATTGTGCATCCTCCAAACTAGTAGGTTCCTCTCCATGTTCCAATCTTGACAAGTGGTTAGGTCCTTTGTTCATCCTTCTTGGTTTTACCATGATCTCAAAATCATATTCTTGAAATCAGAAGCCATTTTCATATTCTTCTCCCCAACACTGGCTTGTTGACTAGGTATTTCAGTGAAGAGTGATCAATGAACATTTTAAAGTGTCCTCCCAACATGTAGTGGCAAAATTTCTGTAGCGCATACACCATGGATAACCCTTCTCTCTCAGTGGTGGTGTAATTTATCTCAATTGTTGATAGCTTCCTGCTAGAAAAGGATAACAAGTGGTGAATGTCTCCTTCTCCCGGTTGTGCTAAAACTTCTCCTAATGTAATAGAAGATGCATCAACATGCACATGAAATTCCTTACTCAGGTCTGGGAAAACTAGAATAGGCATAGTAACCATTATTTGTTTCAGTGTGTCGAAGCTCTGTTAGAATTATTCTGTCCATTGAAAATGACAATATTTTTTCAAAAGATTCTTCATGGGTGCTGTGATCTGCGCATAGCCTTTAATGAACTTCCTGTAGTATCCAGTATGTCCTAGCGTAGTGCACAACTGTCTGATTGAAGTAGGAGGGGGAAATCAACTATAATGGAAATATTAGATGGATCTACCAACAATCCCTGCTTACACATAATATGGCCTAACAACACTCCAAAGGGTGAAAATAAGATGCACTTCTTCAGGTTCAGGGAAATCTAACATTGCTTGCACTTATCCAAAATTAGTCTTAAACATTCAATATGATTTTCCAATAAGCTAAAAACAGTCCAATCATCAAAATAGGCTTCCAAAAATTTATGTAAAAACTCCTTGAATGCTTCGACCACCACCCTAGAAAAGATGGCGGGTGCATTCTTCAGTCCAAAAGGCATTATCATATACTGGTAGGATCCCCATTCTATTGCAAATGTGGTCTTATGATGATCTTCCTTGGAAATCCTGATCTGATGATATCCCAATAATCCATCGGTGAAGGAGTTGACTTCCTGTCCTCCCACATTATCTAACACTTCGTCAGTAAATTGTGTAGGGAATGGATCATGAAAATAGGCATCATTCAGCTTCTTGAGATCTACATAGATTCTGATCTCTCCTATTTTCTTGTCTTGAACCACAATAGGGATAATCCATTATGACTCTTCGACAGGTTCTATGATTCCTGCTTCCAACATTCTGTCTAATTCAATTTTCACTTTCTCCTTATATTTGGGGTTCAATTTGTAGGGCCTCTGTTTGACTGGCCTTGCATCTGGTTTCAAGGGGATCTTCATCTCTCCCATGGGCCCTTTAATGCCCTTCATATCAGTGAACTTGGTTGGAAACAAGTCCTGATATTCATGCAACAATTCGGTGACCTTATCAACAATGGCATCATCCTAGTAATCTCCAACATTATCAAGCTTAGGTTCTTGCTATGTCCCAATATTAACTTTCTTGATTTTGATTGGCTTTCCAATAAAAGGTAGTTCAACTCTTGGTCCTTCTATGTTTCGCTGTCCTTCCATTTCTGCGATGTTCACCTTCCTAGGATCATCGTCTTCATCGACATTGATATTGTAACATCCTTACAATTTCTAAAGAGGTGCAGTCCATTCATATTCTTCTTGCTCCACAGGGAGGATAGGTTCCTCCTCAAATACTTTCTTTCTAACAACTTGTAAAGCTTGATCTACCATAGGGTACTGACTTTAAAACAAAAACGTAGCTACGAAATTATGTGTCATACCTTTCCAATCGGTAGTGATTAGGCGTAGTTCCTCTTGAAGGTACCAATTGATAGACGTTGTGTATAGAGTATTGATGAATTTATGCACCCACTGTTCTTGAGGGATGCAACTCTAGGCCTCCTCACAACCTCGCACATGGTCTTTCAGACAACTTTGACTTGTGTACCTAACTTCACATCCTTCGACTTGTTTTGAAAATTGCACTGTCATCAAAGTGCAACATTGTATCCAGTTCGCGATGTTCCTTTTATGTGTTCCCCACCATATTTATGGAGTAGATTTCAAGGCCTCGTCTAGTACCAACCGTCTCTATTGTACTAGTACATTTTCTTCAAATTCCAATACGAAAGTTTCTAAGTGATTCAAACCATCAAATGTGGGTAAATTACTTACTGTTGTACCGATCCAGTGAACTTCTCTGGTCAATCTAGAACATCGCCGCACAAAATATTCATACATATTGTTCTTCCAGTTCTCCAGTGCTTCTTCTGAGTCTGATGAGCATGCATTGTCACTTCGCTAGCTTAAATTTCCTTCTGCAATAGGATTAATGTAATCGTGCTGTCTTGCTGTAAATTTGTATATATTTTCCAACTCATATGCAGAGTCTTCTTCTTTGATGGTCTCTGTGTATTTGCGACCTTCATCAATATCCAAAGGTGCAATGACCCTAAGTCCATCTCCTTCGAACTTCATTCTTTGTTTCTTCAAATCCACAAAAGTAGAATTATTGAAAGCCCAATCAATTCCTAACAACGTGGGGTAAGGACAACTATCATCGACTATCTCAATCACCTCGAAGTCCACAAATGTTCTGACCCCATTGATGTCCATAGGGACATGTTCCAGTCTTCCGAAGGGGTTCAAAACCTGTTGATTGGCCATCCTAAGCCTGATGGGGGAACATATCAACTTAGGTTTTCCCATCAGTGCCCAGGTCTACTTCGTCATGACATTGACCTCCGACCCTAAGTCGAGGACCACATAATCTATATCATAATCTACAATTTGAGCATTCAGGTGTAGTTCCTTATTTGTCCTTCTATTTTTAGATACTTGGTGTACCTCTCTGCTCAGTAAGGGATCTATTTTTCCTATTTCACACTGTTTGATCAAGTTTTGTAGCTCTTGTACAATGCTCTCATCCTTTATCAAATTAATGCAAGTGCATAAAAATTACATAAGCTTACTTACCTATTTACCTTCTCTGGGTGAAGCAGACTGATCAAATGCTAGAGACATTCCACATTCTCTTTCTTCTGGTGGAGATTTTGATGAAGAAACCTGGTCTCTCCCAATATATTTTCTTTCCTCCTCAAATATTTGTTTTTCTTTCCTTGCATCAAATACTCGTGTCGTCTCTGTAGCTTTCCTGACTCCCGATTGTTCTATAGTCTTCCCTAGACTCACCCTATCTTTTCCTGTAGCAGTGCCTCCTCTAGTGATAACAACAACTCTGGAATATGCTTCGCGAGGTTTTGTTGTGATTAGTTGTACTTGTTGGTTTCCTCCTCGTCATTCCTGAAGTTTGGCTAATAACGTAGGGCAATATTCTATGACATGTTCAAATGAGTTTCGGTAGCTACAAGTGGTACAAGGGTTCTGACAATCCCTTACCAAATGACCTGGCTGTGCGCAGTTATAACAAATGATTTGACCTCTACCTTCACCCATACCTCCTCCTCATCCTCTTCCTCTTAATCCACCATGAGTGTTGAAGTTTCCTCTTCCAGGGGAATTATACTACATAGTGTTCCCTTCTTGTTGTACTTCACCTTGATGTTTGTATATATCCCTTGACCTTTCATGCATGAGGTAATAGGCCCTCCAATCCCTATCATCATGCCCTACCAACTTACAGAACGTATAATATAGATTTGTGGGTGTTTGAACATATTTTTGCATGTAATAACATTCACCAGGGCGATGTCTATTTCTACATACCTTGCACCAAGGTAGGGTAACTTGCTTCAAAGGTATTAGAGCTCCAGAAGCCAAGTATTCATGAAACAAGGGGGAAATGCTCCTTATAATGGCCTTCTGATTTTCACCTAATGCACCAGATGTGTTCTCTCTTATCTTTTCCCTTGTATTTTTTCATATCTTCAACCTGCAGTGATAAGCTAGTTAGCTAACTCAAGGTTTGACTCATACCTAAACTAGATTCTCCCATAGGGGATGAT
The DNA here is from genome assembly GCA_009831015.1 of Picea engelmannii. Lineage (NCBI taxonomy): Eukaryota > Viridiplantae > Streptophyta > Pinopsida > Pinales > Pinaceae > Picea > Picea engelmannii. Next base: position 351,201 of record ML786888.1, on the reverse strand, counting down.
TCTAGATTCATGGAAATCTTCAGTGCCTCGGCCCATGAAGTGATCTTCTATTGCATCAGAGGGACTCTGATGTGTGGTAAGAGTGCAACAATGAACCATTCCTTTTTCTGCTCATTTGGGATCTGAAAAGTCAGCCGGCCCGTTAAGGTTTTAAACCTCTGATCAAAATCCCAAATAGGTTCAACTAATATTTGCTTGATTTCTTTTAACTTTGTAATGCATTGTGACTTTGAATTGGGTTTATTGAATTCTACAGCCAACACATTCTTGATCTCATTCAGCGGTTTAGGTTGTGCAATTCCTTGGACAAGTTTCATGTACCAACTCCATGCACGATCTCTCAGGGTAGTACTAAACTGAGATCATTTAATAGCTTCATCGGTGACATTCTTAATACTCCATACGGCTTCACATAGAAACCGATGTTGATCAGGATCTTCAGATCCATATCCCCTAAAGGTGGGTAACCTCATCTCACCTGCCATAGATCTTCCTAGGTTTCCTGATTGAGTGTGCGTTGAACCACTTGTACCAGTTCTCTGATAACTTAGGTTACTCTTGTTACTTAATGCTGCTAAAACAACAACAGGAGTAATAATACTTACTTCAATAGTTGACATAGTTCCTGAAGTTTCTGGCTCTTCTAGGTGAGGTTCTTCAGCCTTCTCTTCTTCTGCCCTAGCAGACCCTGAATGTTCCTCGTTAGACAACTCTTATTCTTTTCCACTGTAGAACCCTTCTTCCTGTAGAGGAGGTTCGTGATCTTGTTCAAACAAGTTCACCAAAGGAACTTCTCTGAAGATCCTTCCACTGCGCATGTGTCCGATCTCTGTGTCGTTGTCACTGTCTGAATTCCTAAACATTATCTTTTCAATATGACCCGCTATTGTAGCTTCAAGATGTTCTTCTCATGCAATAGCATATTGATCTTCAACTTCAGAAAATGTAAAAATTTTCCTCTTGGTCCCTTAAATAAATATCTCTCTGCTTGGCTATATGACTCTACTCTGTCAATAGAAAACTCGGTGACATAACCTCCAATGGTACTATCAAACCAGTGATATACTACTCTTGACACAACATTATCAACTCTCTTGACCTTCTTGATCAACATCGACGTTCAAACCACAGGTGGTCTAGATCTAATCTTGATCTGGGTATCTGCTAATCTGGATAACCACTTGTATAGCTCCTTATGAATCCCTCCAAAGAAAATATCATGTATATCACCAAAGATATACCTTCCCAACCAATCTTTTGTGCTAATATCAAGGTTCTTATTTTGAGCTTCTATGAAGTCCTTTTCTTATTCTTCTATCCACTTCTGAATCTCTGTCTTCGATGGAAATCACCTTGACATTCCCTCAAGAATATCCCAGTCCCAACAAAGAAACAGGGGCAGACCCAGGGTTAAACTCTAATAGCTCACCAACAAGCCCTAACTACTAGCACTCTCGGCAACACCTGCAAAGAAGATGCAGTCTCGCCTGAAGTAGAAATAGGGGGTTGCAAGACACATATGTCTACAACCATAGGAAACGTAAAGTGGTTCCAATATAACAACAACACACACCAACCTAGTTATTCTTATGAAGCATTCTCCTACCTGCGCAATTATGTCTCATATCTAACACAATAATGCATCTACAGAATATCAAAAAGTAAAAGAACAAGACATCAATCACTCACAACAAAAGATATACGTGGTTCACCCTCTCCCTAGGGATACATCCATAAAACTGTGCTTTATAATATATTAGGTGAAAGCTTACAGTTCTATATGCACTCTTAGCATTCATATCTTCTCTCTTTCTCTCTTCTCTTCTCTCTCTGGCTCCCTTCCTTACGCACCCAGCTGTAGGGTTGATCTTCGCACCCAGCTAAAGATCTTACAATATAGAGTGCTCTCTCAGCACAATACTTCTCTCTCACATTAACAATAATCACTCTTCACAATATCCCACTCAGAACTCTCAACCAACCCATCCCAGGTCCTCTTGACCTTTATTTATACATTATAATGACTCACCGAAGGACCATTATCTGGTTAAGTGGAAGGACCATCCAACAAAATATTCCATTTGGATAACTTAAGCTAATATCCATAAGCGTGGAGAGACAATGCAAGAGCTCATGGACACGAGTCCATGAATATTTTGACCAGAGGAGAATGATGCAAGAGCATCGTCAACAACGTTCATCAAGCCGAGTAGAGGACAACTCAACATTAAGCATACATGTTCAAATTGTTTTGAGACCCAAGGAGAGCGCATCAATTTGATATTTTGAAAAGATTGTAATTAAAAGATATTTTAATGTTTTCAGGCTTGAGCCATTACATGAGGCTGCTAAAGATTGTAATTATCTTAATTAGTTGTCAGATTGTACAAATATTGAGCAATGACTTGTTTTTGGGTTGTAAATTCCATTTATTGTAATAAGCCTTAGTGTTAGAATTATTTTATTATGATATGAAAGCACTAGCGTAGATGGTAGGAAGGCTTGAAAATCCCCTCCGTGCATAAATATATGTAATCTATGCCCAAATGAGCATGATGAAGACAATTGTATTTTGCTGCTGAAGTTTATTGAGAATTGTTTTTCAAGGAGAAGTTGAGAGTTGTAAGAAATGTTTGTAAAAATGATTTGCTAAAGGAATAAAATAGAGGAGGATTGCTTTCAAACTTTGAGTTTGTACATGTTTTCTTATGAGTTAATTGGGTACTGTCATATATTTGATTTCTGTGTTTTATATGCTTGTGTATACATTTTATGGTTAATTGAATGAACCTGTAGTGTTTTTTAAGTTTCAATTGATTCTCTTTTGAAGCACTAGTGCAAGGAGTGAAAAAAATCCATGCAAGGAGTGTGAAGGCATATTCATTTTCAAACTCATAAGCTTAGAAGAGATAACGTGAAATTGTGCAGGGTGAGTGCAAGGGGTGCACATATACTCATATGAGTATAGGAGCTTGAGAAGACCCTTGCAAGGTGTGCATAGGGCCAAAACTTAGTCAAGTGTTGAAGAGTCTCAAGGAAATGAACGTAAGGAGTGAGTGGGAAGATTTTCTAGAAATATTTAAGTGTCAAGTTTCCAGAGGAGCTTAAGGTGTGCGTAGAAGACCCAAATCATTTGAGTGTTAAAGACTAGGAGAAAGAGAGATCAAAATCTTTGAAGGGAAGAACCCTTTCATTTTTCAAGGTCGAGTGGACAAGATCCGCCTGAGGAGGAGAAGATATTTCCTAGCCGTCAGATCTGGGAAAGTAGCATGGGTGTTAACCCCTGAAGTCCTTTAGACTTCACGTATTTAGAGGTTTTTGTGTGGAGTGTGCAAAGGAGACTAGTTTCTCAAAGTCCTGAGAACTAGAGAAAATATGGACCATCTGATCGTGAAGACACATGTCCATAGATAAGAGATAGTCCATAAGTTTGGCTATCCAGAAGAAGTGGAGCGTAATTTCAAAACCCAAAAGACTCCCGAAGTTTCAAAAAGCAGAGTGAATCCCAACCGTTGATAGACATGGGACACATGGCACCAGATCTCTTAGTTCAGAGACTTAGAACTTCAGAAGAATTGAGGCGTATTTCGTTTTGGTTTGGAAACTCCTAAAGGCTAGAGTTGGTCTCGACCGTTGGTTAAAGAGGGATATGTGGAGAGTAGATCTAGCCTTTGCCAATTCGGTGTTCAAAGGTATTTCGAATTGAAGCAACCCGGACTCCCAAAGCCCAAAGTCCCAGAGCCAATCATAGTCATTGGCTGCCGATAGAATGAGGACCGTCGATCCTTGCCATATTCCGGCTATTCATGGGTTCAGCCTTCAAAATATTTGTAGGGTGTTTCTTTCGGAAGTCCCAAATCCCGAAGCTCTGAAGCTCCAAATTCTTCGATAAAGAGAAGGTTTACCCACAGTTTCAGCTCGAAGTCACGTGGAGGATTATGTTGGATTATAAGGACCCTATCTAATGGATTTTAAGCACGGGTAAAAGGGAAAAAAGCCCGTGGTATAATATTTCGAGGGTTCAACAGGAGATCAAGAGCTGATTTAGCTCCATACTATGTATAATCCTAGACTGAGAGGTCGTGTGGGCCCTAGGAGGTGGTGGGGGTTTGTGTCATAATTTTTTCAATATCCACATCTAGGTCCATGTTATCCAATAATAAGTCATCTTCCTGGGCATGCGTCTCATCCCCTTCCTACTGTGAATTGATTCTTTTTCTTTTGACCTTTATTTTATGGTGATTCTCTAGGTTCCCTTTGGGAGGGTTCCTCTCTTCATCATCTCCTGAATTATTGCTCTGGATTTTTCTCACGTGGGATGCTCCTAGTGGAGGATTTAAATTTGAAAAGTTACTTCTCCTAGAGATAGCCGATGATTGGACATTTTTATCATTTGAGGGTCTACCTCTTTCTATATGAAACTCTGTAGTTCTTATGACGGTTTCTATATCTTCAAAGTTTCTATCGACTTCTTGATTATTAGAATTATGGATTTCATTTTCTTCTTCTTTACTGAGAGATGAATTTAAAAGTGCAGGGCCGAGCCATACTAAAATCAAGTGATTATAAAAAAGGTGATTCAGGTCGAAATCCTTAATTCCTACGCAAATATTAAGTCAAAATTCTCGAAATAAGCAACATACTCATATATTTTGGAAATTCCCTAGAGACAAACTTCACCCACTTTCCATGGGAGAGGTACAAACTGCTTTTTCCTTTTCTCAGACAAAATATGGAACCATAATTTATATTGTCGGGTTATTTCAATGACAAACAATTTATCAGATATATAATAGGGAAGAAAGATAGGTTTTTCAATAGAAAATAAAACCCTGATGACATTATAATATTCCATTTTTTCTAGAACTCCTCTTCCATTTAGAAAAGCTGCAGCTTCCAACGATAATCGTGAATGGTCTTCCCCAAATAATTTTTTTTTGTATTTAGATACAAAATATGAATATACCTCATAAAAATGATGGCCAACTCTTTGCCTCCATAGAGCTTGGTACCACATAGTCATAGGGTCCACCTTTATTTTAATTCTCCAGGCAATGTTTAAGCCATCAAAAGTATGGCAATATGTAATGGGAAATATTAAATAAGATGTAATGTAAAACCTTTTAACAGACTTGAAATTAGTGAGTTGTGTAGTGATTTCATTCGAGATTATCTTCGCCCAGTCAAAGATAACATTTTCATGAACAACGAAATGCAATATGTACAATGCCAGTTGAGGAATTGTTTTTGTAGAACCCTCACCAACAATTCAAGTAAATAACCAAGAAATTTCCTTATAGGGATTCTTTAAAGCACTTACTTGAATTCTTGATATGTCTTTAGGCATTGTCAGAGGGTCATGCAAATATTCTTTAATAATCTCTAATTCATTGTTCTTTCTTTTTAGGAAGTTTCTCACTTCCTCTCCTTTATAGACAAGGTTCAACTATGTCAATTTCAACATTTTTCTAAATATTGAAGGTGCCAATGGGATAGGAGAACTATTCTGCAATGCAATGACTCTTCTCTTTTGAATGAGCTTATCGATGCACCAGGTGATGATGTCCTTGCACTCAAAGACTTCTGGAACAAATCCAACGAGAACTATTCATGACATCCATACTTTGTTGTTTTCTCTATCCAACAATTTTGAGTAATACCAGTAGGAGCGTGACCAATGATAATTTTGATCTTCCCTAGCAAAGAGGTTCAGAGTATCCCCACTAAATGATTGTTTACTCATGGTTGTCCCAACGAAGCTTGGCAACTTTGCTTGAACTATTATTTTTCAAAGTAAAATGAACTTGAGTTAGATTTATTTTTACAGAAACCTTAACTCGAAATAACTATTACTAGCCTCGGTAACAACATCATTAATTAATGACCACTTCACAATAAATTTGGTAGTTGGGGTCCGTAGGGATAAAAATAAATGTGACATGGAACAATGTGAAGGGACAGGTGGTTGTAGAGATTCGAGGTTAGTGATTAGTATGAAAAGGAAGATATGCGAGTCCAAAGGTCCGAAATTATGAGAGTATGAGTGTATGAAATTGATAAGTATAAGAAATTATCAGGCATACAATGGAGGGAGTGGAAATGCATCACATAGGTTCACAAGTCCAAAAGTCCGAAATGCAAAATCATTTTAAGTGTTGGGCGAACTTATACATAGGTGAATGGACGATAATGCAAGTGCGAGAGTCTATGAGTCTTAAGGTCCACAAACATGAAGATTGAATAAGTATAGTTGTTCCAAGAAAGGGAAAAAGAAGGGATAAAGAGAAAATGGTAAAAGGGAAAATATAGAAGGGGGAAAGAAAGGGTATTAAAAGAGGTGGGAAAATAGAATAAGGGAGGGGAAAAAAACACAAAAGGGGTTCAAAAACTACCTCCAACCGTGGGATGATAACCCCTTGCGATTCTTCAAGAATCCAAAATATTCATGACTAGATGTTTTATCCTTTAGGAAATGGAGTCGAAACAGTAAGTGTGTACAAAATAAATGAAAAACTATGTACAAGGAGAAGATAAAATTTCAAGCGAAAAATATTTTTAGGTATCGCCCATTAATAGACAACATTAACATTTCCCCCTTCATGTATTTGAGCATATATGAATTGAAACCCAAGATTTTTTCAATGATGTACGATCCGATCCAAAGTGATTCAAACTTTGTGTGCATTGGGGACTTTTCCTTAATTTTTTTCTAGAGTAACACCAGTTCACCTTTTTGATTTTTTTCTTTACTGTTGTTCTCTGATCAAAATATCTTTTGACACTCTGAGATGTTCTATGCAAAGCTTCACTTCATTCTTCTTCCAATCTCAATAATTGATTTAGTATCTTTCACATATGAGTAATATCTTTAACGTCCTTTGTGTTAACTACATAAGTCAAGGCATTTAGTTCGAGGCTGATTGGAATTTTTGCTTCCTTCCCGTAAACCAACATATACATAGACATCCGAGTGCTATATTTCAGAGTCATTCTGATCGCCCACAAATAGTTCGACAATTTCAAATGCCAATTCTTTTGATTCTGATCAATAGTTTTCTTTAAAATATGAATGAGTTTCTTATTGGTAGATTCAACAAGACCATTCTCTTGTGGATACTATTTTTATGATTGTTCCATGACGATGCCATATTCTCCACAAAATTTTGTAAATTTTGACTCGATGAAAATTGAACCATTGTTAGTAATCAACTTTTCCGGAACACCAAATCTTGACAATATATTATCTTTGAGAAACTTAATCAATTCTTTAGAGTCAACCTTGTTCAGGGAGATTGATTGCTACAACTGCAAGAACTTCAAGAAGCATATATGTGTTAAGTGAAATTGGAAATGAAAAGTGTTGTCTAGGAAATGAAGATGAAAGTTGGCTATGGCACAAAAGAATGGGTCACATGAATTTTGATAATCTTGTCAAAGTTAGCAAAAGAGAAGTAGTCAAAGAAATGACCCAGATCATGAAACCAACCAACACTTTATGCAAGCATTGTCAACAAGGAAAGCAAACAAAGACCGTATTCAAATCAAAGGAATATTCAACGACAAGACCATTGGAAATTGTGCATATTGATCTAGTTGGACCAACTACAACAAAGGGATTAAAAGGTGAGAGATACTTTAGGTTATTAGTTGATGATTATATAAGAATGATTGCAGTTTTATTTCTCAAGAATAAGTTAGAAGATTTTGAAAACTTCAAGATATTCAAGGAAATGGTTGATAAAAGATGGATTGAAGAATCAAATTCTTGAGATCTGATAATGGAGGAGACTTCACCTCAAAGGAATTTATGGACTACTGTAGCAATCATGGAATAAAAAGGCAATTCTCTATTTCTATGGCACCTCAACAGAATGGAGTTATTGAAACAAAGAACAAGACAATATAGGAAATGGCTCGAACAATTCTAATGGATTCAAAATTGACATAGACAATGACAATGACAATGCATACAACAATTCATACAAAAATTCATACAACAATTCATACAACAATGCGTACAACAATTTTTTGGACATAGACAATGCATACAACAATTCACATTCAAAACAGAGTAATTCTCAGAAACAAAACTGAAAAAACTCCTTACGAGCTATGGAAAGGAAGACAAACAAATGTGAAGCACTTTAGAGTTTTTGGAAGAAAATGATATATCAAAAGAGAAGATGGCAGAATGGGAAAGTTTGACTCTCGTGTGGACAAATGAGTACTTGTTGGTTACTCAAGTACAAGAAAAGCATACAAGTGTTACAATATAAGATTGAAAGTTGTGGAAAGAATCAACGTGACAATTGATGAAACATGCAGACCAGAATCAAAGGAAGAAGAAAATGAATCAATGAAACAACCCTTAGAAGAAGAAGCAAAAGATGAAAAAGAAGTAGAAGAGGAAGATGAAGAGAATCCGACAGAATTATAAGAACAAGTTCAACAAGTGCCTCCAAATACACCCAGTAAACAAGTACAAAAGAATCATCCTTCATAACAGATTATCGAAAACAAAGATGTAGGAGTTGAGACTAGAAAAAAAATCTATTCACCAGAACAAACACACCTAGCACTCTCATCTACAATTGAACCAAACTGTTTTGAAGAAGCCAATAAGGATTAATTTTGGAAAAAGGCCATGGATGAGATATTCGATCAAATAGAGAAAAATAACACTTGGGAACTGGTTCCAAGACCAAAGAATAAGAATGTGATCGACATAAAATGGGTCTTCAGGAATAAATTGAATGAATATGATAATGTTACAAGGAAAAAACCTAGATTGGTATGTAAAGGATATGCACAGGTTGAAGGAATCGACTTTGAAGAGACATTTTCCCTAGTTGCCGGAATAGAAGCAATCCATTTTCTTTTAGCCTATGCATGCTCCAAAAATATTAAAATGTATTAGATGGACGTAAAATCAAATTTTCTGAATGGGGAACTTGAAGAAGAAGTCTACATTGAACAACCAGAAGGATTTCAGTTGTCAGAAAACATAGATTATGTGTGTAAATTAAAGAAGGCCTTGTATGGTCTAAAACAGGCTCCTAGAGCATGGTACTCTAGATTGGATAAGTATCTGCAACATACATGGTTCATAAAAGAAAGTGTAGACAACAACCTCTACATCAAGGTAAGTCAAGGTAATATTTTATTAATTGAAGTTTATGTTGATGATATTATTTTTGGTCGTGATGATGACAGGTTAAGCAAGAAATTTGCAAAAGATATGCAGAATGAATTTTAAATTTTGTTACTTGGAGAACTATCCTTCTTTCTGGGACTTCAGATACGTCAAAGAAACCAAGGAAATTTTATTTCTCAAACCAAGTATATCAGAGAAATTCTAAAAAGTTTCGGAATGAAAGATTGAAAACCAATTATCACTCCCATGCAAACCAGTTGCAAGTTGAGAAAAGATGATGATTCAAAGTCTACAGATCAAAGGAAATACATGTCAATGATTGGAAACCTACTATATGTGACAACATTCAGACTAGATGTAATGCAGGCAGTTGGACAGGTGGCATGATTTCAAGCAGCACCAAAGGAATCACATATATTAGCAGTGAAGAGGATTTTTAGATATCTCAAAGGAACATAATAGTTTGGATTATGGTATCCAAAAGGAAAGGATATATCAATTATTGCCTACACAGATGCAGATTGGACGGGTTGTATTGATGACCGATGAAGCACCAGTGGAGAAACATTCTACTTGGGTGAGTGTTTAGTATCATGGCTAAGCAAGAAAAAATCATAAGTATCCTTATCTACAGCCGAGGTAGAGTATATTGCAACAACATCATGTTGTACATAGGTTCTTTGGATGAAACAAACTTTGACAGATATACAGGTTGAGTATGATGAGCCCATTCCAATCTATTGTGATAATACAACTGCCATCAATATCTCAAAGAACCCCGTAATGCACTCCAAGATGAAGCACATTCCAATAAAGTAACATTTTCTACGGGAGCAGGTTGCAGAAAAGAACATTAGAGTTGAGTATGTTGGAACAAAAGAACAAGTGGCAAACATATTTACAAAACCACTTCCACGTGAATCCTTTGAATATCTTCACCAAAGACTTGGAGATATTTCTACTCCAAAATGAATGTTTTTTGAATGCTTATCTTATATGTATTACATGTACACGAGGAAGCAACATAAGAGGACAATTTAGTCAGGGGGAGCAACCCCGAATGGAAAGATACCTTTGCCATTGATGACAAAGGGGGAGAGATTTATCAGATGCAGAGGACAGAGGCATGGTTCCAGGGGGAGTAGATTTATCAGATGTAGAGGATAGAGGCATGGTTCCAGGGGGAGCATGAGAGAGAGACATGGTTATAGGGGGAACATGCGTGATATGATTTCAATATTACATTAGATTGTTTCCATCAATACCAAAGGGGGAGATTGTTGATTAAGGTTGGTTGTCATTAATGTCAACCCTTGAAGAAAGCCCCGTAGCACAAAGGTTTGGGTAATGGACTATTGGCCCTTGACCAAGTTTTGAGAATCCCTGGTCATGATTGATCTAGTTTGGGACTTCGATAGGATGTTGAAGGTAGAGCACAAGTCAAAGTAGAGATTGCAGGATATCGTCCCCTATTTAGGGATTTTTGGGTTTTGGGCTATTTAATGGGTATGGGAATGTCTCCCCTTGGGTTTACCCATGTTTAGGCCCTTTTTTTAATGTATACATAGAAGGTTATGCAAGGTAAGAACAGGGGGGAAAGGTCTTTTGGTACCTTGCTAAGTGATAACTGCTAAGTGTAAGTGTGGATTGTAGATGCTTCATGCATACTGTGTGAGACTTGTAGAGCTAAGTGAAAGTGATTGTAAGAGATTGTGGAAAGGATTTGTGCTGTAACTTGGGGAAGGAGGATCTAGTGAAATATGTGCAGATCTCCTGTCCTTTGCGGAGTAAGATCTCATGGCTCTGTGCATGTAGAAGATTGACAGAAGGAAATAAAAGAGAAGAAGATTTGGTGGATGTAGCCCCAGGCAGGGGGTGAACCACGTATATCCTGTGTTGTGGTTGCTTTGTGAATTATGATTGTTCTCTTGTTTATGTGATTAAATTCTTAGTGCATTGATATATTCTTAGAATAATTTGATATGATAACTTAGTGCTGAATAATGTGAATGAATTATAGATCTAATCTATGTTTATGTGCTTAGTGCTTGAATATATCAGATATGTATGAATACTGCGCTGCTATGTTATTAGGGTTTATCTGCGCTGTAAACTAAGGTTGGATATTAATGAAATATAACTGCTAAGTGCTCTATTAAGGTGTTGTAATCACAACTCAATGTCCTAGCTAAGGTTGCAGACATTTGAGTCCTGCAACCATCCCTTCCTCTACCTTGGGTGAGACTTCATCTGCTTCGCAGGTGTTTCCGAAAGGGTCGATAGTTAGGGTTTTTTAGTGCACTCTTGAGCATTGAAACTTGGGTCTGCCCCTATGCCAACAAATTGTTCCATTGTTGGGACTGAAATTGTGATTGCTAGGAGCTGAAGAAAATATATCTCTGTGCATAGATCTGTTTCCCTAGTGCGTAGTATTCTACTTGACTTCTAAAGCTTTGTGTTAAGAAGAAAATTCAGATCTGAAGAAAAGAGGTAAGACATTGAAGCTTTGTTCTTTGCTAAAGGTAATATAAGTGAAATTTTTTGTTTCAAAAGTATGGATCTAGGTATGTTTAATAAATTTTGTCCTAGCTTGAAAAATAGGGAACAACTAGATGAAAGAAAGTTTGATATGAGTATATCTGATAGAAATAATGAGAGATACGTTATTCCTCTGCATATAAAGAATGTTTGGACTAACAAATGGATGAAGGACCCTAGAAATAATTTTTTGTAGGTTAGCTACTATGATCCTAGTGCGTAGTACATGAAAGGCTGGGGATTATTTCAAAGAAAAATAAGATAAACCCTTTGTTATAATTGCACAAGACCAGAACATCTTTCTAAGGAATGCCCTGGTAAAATACCTAGTTGTCTTTGCTGTCAAGCTATGGATCATGAAGTTTTGTATTGCCCTAGAATGATTGCTAAGGTTGAAAGAATGAATATGAGACAAGAAAATCCTGAGGGAAATCAAGAAACTAAGACCATGGTAGAACCCCGGAAAGAATCAAAGAATGTATTGCTACACATGAAAGAAACCCTGAATAATCATAGAAACATCAACTTATTAGAGATCTTCAAAGAAAAAAAGTGCATAGAGACAATAATAGGAGACTTCGACATTGACTGTGTTCTGGATAAAGAAACATCTGTGAATATGATGACAGGAAGGACTTGGGAAATTTTAGGAAAGCCTGCTATGATTCCTTCATTAGGGGGAATATGATTATTTAGAGGAAAGTTGATAACCCTATGTGGAAGACTCACCTAGATATCAATTAATGCTCATGGAACTTCGACAAATGAATATTTTGAGGTTGTTAAATTTATTGAGAACAACGCCCAATTTGCTATATTAATAGAAAAAACTTTGATTGAGAAAGATCAGTCCAAAAGAAAAGAAGAAGAAGTCTTAGAACAAAAGAAGCAAGAATTAAAAGATTTCATGACTAGGAGGATAGTGCACTTTATTGAAGAACAAGAGAGCAGATCGAAGCTATTCAGAACCATAAACTTGGATGTCGAAGTGGAAAGAACACAAGAAGACTCACATAAGAGTCGAGCACCTGCTACATACATAGAAGAAGTATTGGCCTTGAAATACCATAAAAAACACGAATTTACTATGCTAAAAGGAGATAAGAATCAGAATGGAAAGAGGAATATCGAGATAAATATTATAGGGAAGAAGGCTAGAAATATCAGCAAGAAGAAAGCAAAGATAGAAAAGTTGTAGAAGGTTCCAGAAGGGACTTCACAGAAGGAAGGTTTGCAAAACTGTAACTTCGTCGAGATATCATAACAACGCAACATGAAACTTCGCCATGGCGAAGTGATATATCCGTTGAAAGCATTATAACCGTTAGCCCGACAACCTAAATCATTAGAACAACAGTTATGGCCCAAAGGCTTTCCATCATACGTTGGGACCACACTGCAATCGACATAATCGCATTGATGAAGGCCTCTCATCCGTTGGAGAGATCCGTTACATCGTGTCTACTCATTCTGTCGACTGTTGCACCAAGAACACTTTTTTGAATTGTATACAATATAACTCATTGCTACCGCGCTATGTTTATTGATATCGACACCTATTCTATTTCTTTGAGCACTCATTCATTCACCTGAGTTATCCGATCTAAGCGTGCATGTTGTACGATCTCAGCGCCGCAGAGAAAGTCATCGAAGAAGTTCTTATCTTCCTTATGGCTGAGAAGGTGATTTCCGTCAGAATTCAGGCCTCATTGTCGTGAGGAGTGCAATCCTCCCTTTCGAATTCTCACGGATCTAGACCATCTCGACCTGTAGCAGAGAAAAGAACCAAGCATCAATATGACTTGGTGAACGCGAAGTTTATCCCAACTACATCCCGCCTCTGGCTGACACGGTGAGTTGTGACAGTGTCTCGAGAGACTTTGATTACACCATGGTTACTGCATACTGTTGGGCTCTAAAGATGTCCTAAAAAAAAACTCTATGCATCAGCCAAAGGTAGGCACTGACACAAGCATTTTACTTGTTGCCTATGTAGGTTCTTACCTTTCGTTTTCAATACCCAACCTCTAGATATACAACACCTGTAAAGAAACAACGATCTTAAAGGGAATGACAATTGTTCTATTCAAATGAACGACAATTTCCTGTAAAGGGAACAACAATCATAACAAGGGAACGACATTCGTCACATTGGGCCAAACTAATGTTGAATTAATTGCATTGTAGTATTTGCCCAACTATCTAATTTTTCAACCTGGGGTTTGTAAACTGATGAAGCACACACAAATTATATGCAAGATTGAAGTAGGACTAATATAATCTAATGTTTAAGCTATGACTGAAATTGAATCATTAATCTAATGCAGGAAATTGAAACAGATGACTGAAGTGAAATTGAGTAAATGAAATTAATCTAGGAATGGGAAATTGCATAAATGAAATTAATCTAGGAATGAGAAATTGCGGAAATGAAATTAATCTAGGAATGGAGAACTACATGACGAAAAAGAAAATACAACATGTTAAGAGTTGAATGACACAACGACATATGTGAGCTCACTCCAATGAAGCAATCTTACATTACAATAATCAGATCAATCTTAATAACAAAATAATGAAAGCATGGAAACCAAAACAATGAATCAAAGCTAAGAATCCCTTTATTTCAAATCCTAATGACTAATATCTTTGTCATCCTAATTACTACTCTACTACTCCCTCATGAAGAGAGATCACTATATTTTATACATGAGATCCTTGAAGATAAGATAACCATCTCATAGTTACAGATCCACTTTTCTCTCAACCTATTTCCCATTATTACAAAATATAATCCCTTCAAATCCTCACACATATCTCTCATACATCTTGGATAAGATATTCCAACCAAATCTCCATGATATTCTCCTTGGAATAGGCTTGAATTATCTCCTCAAATATTGAAATGGTGGAGGAAGTATTCGAGAAGTCCTTTTGAATTAATCCTTCACATATCCTACACATTACAAAGCTCACACATTTTTGAGATATATATGAAAACATGTCGATTTTCTAATATTTAATCACAAATTCCCTTTTAATACTAAAATGAATAAAGTGGAGAATAATAAGGTGAAACCCAAGTATATTTATGGAAATGATATCGTGAAAGGTTAATGGGGCGATGAAATGTGAAAAATGATGAAGGGAAAGGTGGATGAAAATAGGACATTTCTGAACCCCAACATACCCCCCAACTTAACTTGTTGCATGTCCTCATGCAACCATGCATGGATCTTCTCAAGAAATTTGGGCATCTGAATGTTGGCTTTGAGTGATGATAATGAATGTTTCTCGGATGGGATTTACATGAGTAACAAATGACATTTTCTTATGTTTGGTTCTTGTGTGAAAACCATGAATATAAAGAATGTTGGTTCTTGTGTTAACAACATTCAATTTTTTATTTGTTCTCTTGTTGTTATGATAATAATTTGCCCATATTATTACTGAAAAATATATGCTATCAATGTGCATAAGTAAACATCACTGAGTATAAGAAATCCCTTTTTTGTTTTTGTGAATCATGCCAATATGTATATCAATGCTTATAAAGCAAAGTGCAACAAAGTATCGTTGGAAAAGAAATGTTGGAAAAGAAATGTTCATAAGTGGTAAATGAGATGAAAAATGGAATGATGGTCATGAAAAAATGGAGTAATGATAGTGAATAAAGTCCCCTACCCCCCAACTGAACTGGTTGCATGTCCTCATGCAACGTGTCATTGTTGGACAACTGAGAGGGGAGGGGGGGTGAATCAATTGTTACAATGCTTAAACAATTATGCTTCTTTTAAACTCTTTGCTGAGACACCAAATGATGATCACAATAATGCAGGGAAATAAACAATGGCACATTCAACATCAGTCACATATATGAGAAACACAGAGACATATATTTCCTGAGGAAACCCATACAGGGTAAAAACCTCTTTTCCTTTATATGATAATTAATGGTTACAATCTTTATATTATCATACATATGAGCACCAACTCATAATGAGGCTACAACCTCTGTTTTAGCAAGCTGCAACTTGCTGAGAGCACCAACTCTCTGTTTTCTCTAGAACCCACTAGAAGGAAGCACCAACTCCCTGGTTTGTCTAGCACCAACTAGAAGGAAGCACCAACTCCCTGTGTTCAAGCACCCACTTGAACCTATGAGGAAAATAGTCCTCCCTAGCACCTCCCAACCACCCTAAAATATAAATCTTTGCTTCTGAAACTTATTACAGTGATATAATGTTCAACAATGGCTTACCCGACTTATCACTGTTCTGCTGTATTTCGTTGCTCTGTCTGCCTCATTGCCTTTCTACTCACATCCCTTGCGTTGTCTGGTCTTTTGCTTTTTATGCTCTGTGCGCCATCTCCATTCTCTGTACAGTTCCTCTTCTATGCTATTCAGCTGCTGCACTCTCCTCCTTCTTCACACCTGAATTACCTTTACCAACAACACTCACAACAACCTCCAATAGCAACAACAACCCAATCTCTTCTCTGTACCGTGTATTTATAGCTTCTGTGCACCTAGTGCATGCAATGTTATCCATGCCTCTACATGCATACTCTCCATCATTATCCTCCACCTCTCGAGTGCTCTATCTGATCATCATCCTAACTCTTCAGCTTCTCTGGTGGTTCGCCCCACGTGTCCAGTATCACTGGGTGTTATGCTGAGATTCCTCAGCCTCTCTGGAAGTTGAGACTCTTCGTCTTCTCTGTGACAGTTGAGCTCACCTTCTCTGTTTCAGTTACAACCTCAATCCCATCCAGCTGTCAATTGCCTCCACGAGTTGTCTTTATTCCACTGGCAGACTCCATGTGACTCTTCTGCTCCTCTAGAAATCACACCGAAGTCTCTTAGCATCCTCTGGTAGAAACCATCAATGGTTATTGGCAGTTTCACTGTGTCGTGCAACAGTAGCCCTTCGATCTTGTTCAAATTCACCTACACCGTTGGATTAACTCTGAACGATATTGTCGTTATTTACCCATTTCACACTTTCCCTGTGAGCTTATGATCTTCATCGACCCTGATCGACGATTCATGATCTTGATGAATCAACGATCCTGATTTCATCGTGATATCGCATCTCGCTTTTCCTTCGATGGTGATTCTCTTCACTCCCAGTCGCGATAGGCGAAGCTCCGAGATGGAGCTCAGATCAACGATCCACGTTCTTGGTAATCCGACGGTCCTGATCTTCTCGCAATCTTGCATCTCGCGATTCCTATGATGGAGGTTCTTGTCACTCCAAGTCGCGATAGGTGAGGCTCCGAGATGGAGCTTTACGGTTCTCTGATCTTTTTCCATGCGTCCTCTTGATCCAACGGTCCTTGATTAAATCGTGATCTTGCATCTCGCTATTCCTTTGATTTTCCAGTCAGCGACAAGATGATCTCTCGCCACGTGTGATCCCCCGTGCAGATCCAACGGTCCTCCTGTGATCCGGATCCGACGACTGTCTTTCTCTCGCTACCTCGCGACCTCGTGCCTCACGACTTTGAACACTCAATACTTGGGCCTTTATCTTGGGAACCCTCGAGTTCGCGAGATCTCTCTGATCTCTACCACGCGTCCTTCCCAGATGGACGGTCCTGATCTTCTCGCCACTTCACCACCTTGCATCCTCGCGCCTCGCGACTTTGAACACCCAATATTCGGGCTTTCACCCTGGGAACTCCCGAGTTCACGAGATCGCTCCGATCTCTGCCATGCGTCCTTCCCAGATGGACGGTCTGGATCTTCTCGCCACTTCGCTACCTCACGTCCTCGCACCTCACGACCTTTAACACCAAATCCGTTCTTCTTGTTTTTATTCAGATCTGACGGCCCTCATGCTGTCAGGAATTTTGGATGGGATCCAACGATCAATGACGCTTCTCCTCCAAGTTTACACATCCTTCTTACTTGGAATAATTTTGACTCTACACTAATTCCTCCTGAGCCTACGTTGTTCCTGTTTGTCGATCGATGCACATTCTGATCCTGCCATCTTCATTGTTGTACTTGCCAACATTTCCTTCGATCATTTGATCTTCCTGGCCTTATCTTCTATTTTCCTGTTGATCATCGGTGTTGTACTCAAGCCATCATTACTGCTGTACTTTCCATCAATGACAAGCTTATGCTTCCTGTAAAACATTTGCCAACAGGCATAAGTCATAGAAGTGAAAAGTAAAGGGAACTCGATGAGGGAATTTTCCAAATTATTCATTGCTAGCAGTTGAGGAATTACATGATTAAAGTTTAGAAAATAACATACCTCCACTTACCCAAAATGTTGATGAACTATTCAATAGGAATATGGATGATGCGACTGCTGGAGCATGGAAGATGTAATTGCTACAGGATCATATGGAAGGTGACTGTTGCTGTAGCTGCAACTGTTGTCTGCTGGATCAGAGAATTCAAAGTGGAGGAATCAAAACTGCTACTGAATGAATCATGGAAAAGAGGAAATACGAAAGTGGAACTGTAGTACTCTCGGATAGCTAAAGTCATGCTGCTGTAACTGTTGAGGAAGTCAGGAAAAAGCATATAGTCTTCACCTGCTACAACCCGATGGTACAATTCTAATCATGCGAATGAATGTGTCGATGTCAAGCATGAAGATAAGTCATTTGATTACCGACCATTGATGAATGCCATTAACCAATGCGAGGCAAACTCACCATTGATGTCAATGAATGCCAAGGTGCCCGAGTACATCTTGCAAAGTGAGAATGGATGTGCTGATGTCGAGCCACTTGCAATATTTGACGATCAAGGGACATTGATGTATTCCCATGATTTTCAACGAGAGAAATTTCCATTAAGGCATGGAAGCCTCTAGGTACTCAAAATGGACTCTAGTCTATATCCCAGATAAGGTGCTGAAGTTGATGGGGCAAGACTTGTTGAAAGGTGGGCCTTAAGGAATTCCACATTAGTTAATGCGAGTTTGTAAATATTGGTAGGACTATAAATGAAAATATCTCAGTAGAAACAATGTTTATGGCAAGGCAATATAGTCATGGAAAGGGAGCTAGATAGTTTTATTGACAAGAAAAAATGAGCGGGAAAATATAAAGAGATGTATGCGACTCATAAAGATAGGCGTGTGCGAAGTCATGAAGGATAATTCAATGGAAGATGGGCTTCGACACAGGTATGAAAAATCTGATATGAAGGAGAAACGTGGGAGAACATTCATTATCCAAATGGGTTTATGAAAAGGTTTCTGTGTAACAACAAACATCATGATGTTTATGATGAGTAACAACTCCTTCAAGCAGTCAACAAAGCATGCTTTTTTCAGAAAAGTTTTTATGATTCTTGAAAGTCACTTTTGGAAGAAATTTGATCGTCTTTGAACCTGTAAAATGGTAGCACTAATCTGCAGCAAGTAGTGTGAGAATATCGAAAACATAAAGTGCCAAAATCAATACTAATACTATCAACCAAATGGAAAAATAAATAAAATGCATTTTTACCGGTTGGTGATAGCGCATTTTTGACAATCCTCTTCGTGAATACCTGGTGAAGTAACTTCACAATAATTTTAGCGTAAAAAGATAAAAAGCATGATTCCAATGATGTTTTCAGGAAATGTAAAAATCCTTTTGCAATTTTTATTTTTAGAATATTTGGTTTATTTTCAAATTTTTTTATTGGTAGTATCGCTTGTATGCAATTGTACAGGGATCCAAATGTGCTCTTTGTGGACACTTGCACTTAAATATTTTATGAAAACACTTTTATCATCATGATCTGAGTAGATACCACCACCCGTTCAACCACATACAACACGAAGTAAAACTAGAACTAAAACAAATAACACGAACTTCTTTATCCATACATTTTTTTGTTTTCATAATAATTTTTCTTTTGTATGGTTTTGTTTATTTATCTATTTATTTATTGTTTTTCTTAATAAAACAAATGAAATGTTTTTTATTTTTTATTTTTTATGGTTTCATAGTTTTTATTTTATTTTTTCTTTACATATAAAAAAAAATGCAAAAAAATAGAAATGATACTAACGGAAAAATGGAAAACAAAGCACCCAAAATTAAAATCGTCCTTCTCACATGTAATAAACATTATAGGCATATAATTTTCATTCTCAAGGATGCTAAAACCAGGGGTGACTCCAACAATAGTCGAGTTCCAACATAACACATAACTAACAGATCATTGCCAAGTCATTAAATTGTTGAAAACACGACATAAAGAGGCGTGGATGGGGTTTGACCCCATAACCTCCACCCATAAAATCAGATCTCCCAGCCGATTTCTATTATTGTGATATGAATTGCATTCGAAATTTTTATTATTGTTTTTGCTGCAAGTTGCTACATGAGTGTATTTGCAGGGTGTAACAACAAACGTCAAATGCAATTTTCTCAAAAACGGTGAATTGGGTTGAGCTGTTTTTTCATGCAGGTTTCCATGGTCTAAATGCTTCTACATGCCGAAAATCAGCAATACCCACATCACAGGTTTTGAGAAAACTGAAAAATAGATGAAGGTGACTATGTTGATTTTCTCAAAAAACGTGTACTAAGTTGTCCTAAAATTTACTGGTTTTTTTTATTATTATAATATAATGCACTTCCTTTCCAAAAATCATAAGAACCCAGATCCTAGTTTGTGAGATATCTTCAGTTCAACTTCTACATTTTGTATTTTGTTTTTTTATTTTTTCTGTATATTTTTTTAAAATAAAACTAGAAATTTTATTAGCATTTGAGACAAATCAATTTGAATAAAACTATTTTAGCAAATGGAGACAAATTAATTTTGAAAATTGAAGACAAAAATTGATTTAAACATTTTTTTTTTCAAATCTTCAACAATACCAAAACATTCCTCAAAACATCTCATAGCCATTCCTTCGATTTCTACTTTATGATCTTCCAGATCACAACAAGGCGCAGGAAGAGAGAATACTTATTTGAGAGCATACTTATTCGAAACAAAAACAAGAATTGAAAAACAAAAGCATGGTTTTATTGGTTTACCCTACCTATTCTATGCTAATTAGATTTAACAATTAGTTACGTGTAATTAAACTTCCAGTGGATCCATTCACATAACAATAGTAAAATTATGTTCATTTTCATTTTTACGCATGAAAAATAGAAATATCCAAAAATGAACAAATCGAATTGTTGTGATTGTTATTTCACTGAATGAAAATAAAAATGAAATTTATCTAATCTAGTACTTACTTGGAATCATTGCTCGATAAGGATTTCATAGGCACATCGTTCCTTGCTAAGATCATGTTGTAACTCCCCTTCATCTTCCTCGATCTCCTTTTCGATCAATTGCCCGTCATTGGATGCATAAGAGTCTTCAGATGTTGGATCTTCAATTTTTTCTAGAGGAGTATTTGAATCTTTGATCCTTGTAAAGATCTCCTCTTCCAGGGAAGAGGAAACCCCGATATCTACTAGGATCTGAGTGAGCAGTTCCAAGATGACATTCATTGTTAAACCATGTTAAAAAATGATTCTTACAACACCCAAATCAAAATGAAAAATCTTAAATAAAAACACTCTTGCTAACACATAGAACAATTACTCTTCACAGTTGCGGAAATTAAACACTCTTGATAGTTGGTAGGGACAGTGAGGAGTTTCCTCTCACAAGCTTCTATGACCCTTAGAACCAACACATGTAGATCACACTTGTAGAAATTAAACACTCTTGCATAAATTGAAATTTGCATAAATTGAAACTACTTTTACCTAGTTGGTAGGGAGAACATGAGGAGTCTCCTCTCACGAGCTTCTATGAACTCTTACCAACACGTCTAGATCTCACTTGCATGAATTAAACACTCTTGCATAAATTGAAATTTGTAGAAATTGAAAATACTCTTACCTAGTTAGTAGGGAGAACATGAGGAGTCTCCTCTCACAAGATTCTATCACCCCTTACCAACACGTCTAGCTCACACTTGCATGAATTAAACACTCTTGCATAAATTGAAATTTGTAGAAATTGAAACTACTCTTGCGGAAATTGAAATTTGCAGAAATTGAAATTTGCAGAAATTGAAACTACTTTTACCTAGTTGGTAGGGAGAACATGAGGAGTCTCCTCTCACAAGCTTCTTGTAACATACCCACTACCAAAAATCAAAGTTTTTCGTTGATTTCTCAATAATGAGAATCCTCGGAGCTTGTAGCAGAAAAAATGCCAATCCCCGATCCAACAGGCCTTCCTTTCACCTACCCGGCTCTCTGCACATAACTGTGGTCTTACGTCCCTTTCCGTCAGGGTTTCTGTGTTCAAAAATCCCGACGTGCTTAAATACCCATTAGCCTTCTAGGCTAAGCTCTTCATTTGCATGACCTCCTCTATATGACCTCGGTCATAACTCCCATCGGGGCTACGGGGTTTCTAATGTCAAAATTCACTCACCCCCAAGATTCGCGATCCTTCGAATCCCGACGCGCTCCCTACGCGTTAGCCCGCCTGACTATAGGCTTCAAACCATATGATCGTTAACCTGTGACCACGTCTTATCTCTTATCGGGGTTCGAGGTTTCGCATGTCGATATGCACCAAACCTCTTGTCAACATAATCCCCTATTTCCCGATGCACAGATTCCTAATTTGACATCACCAGGAAGCCCTTCCTCCATAACCAAAATCAACGACGGTGAGCAGTTGCTGAGATCAATGGCTCCAAATATCCCTCTAAATGACCGCAACCATACCTCCTCATTGGGGTATCAGGGTTCTTGCTGTCAATGTGCACATGCCCTCGAAACCCACGATATGCCGATCCCCGACTTCCTTCGGATGCCTGACACGCGTCCCACCAAATGGACGGCTCAGATTTCGTGTCAGGGTTTCCGCTATGGATTTCCCCGATCCTTTGTCCACAGAAATACCAATTTACCGACTCCCGATGCGCTGGTCTTCTGACAACTTCTGGATTTTGACCTGCCACTTTTCCTCCTTGCTAGGCTCCCCTGTGGCCCCACATTCGATCGTCGGGATATTGCGTTTCGCGGTTCCAAGTTGTAAGGGTTTCTTACCTTCGAAATCTCCGATGCCCTGATATCCGACTCCTCGAAATATTTGGACGCGTGTCCCACTGATGGACGGTTCTGATCTTGTCAGGATATCGTGGATCGCGATTCCAAAATTCACAAATAACTTGTCACCGGGATCTCCGATATCCCGATGAACCAAACGCCGATGGACAACTTCCTTGTCAGGATTCATCCCGATGACACTGATCACTGCCACGCGTCCTTCCAGATGGGTGGTCCCAATTTCTTCGGGATCTCGGGACTTGTAATGTCTCGATTTGCTTGCCCTTGAGAATCCCGATTTCCCGATGGTCAATATGCCGACCCTCTTCGGATCTCTGACACCTGTCCCTCTGAACGAACGACTCAGGTTATGAGTCAGTATTTTCACTATGGAAGTTCCCGGTCACTTGTCCACGGGAATGCTGATGGCTGGATTCCCGAAGGTAACCCTAGGACAACCCTGGTCCGATCCGATGGCTGACGGGTAATTGGACTGAGATCTAATGGTATAGATCCGCCCTTCCTGCGCACACTCTCGAAACTAAACTCCGAGTATCTTAACCTGATCTAACGGCTGATGGGATTTCTGATGAGATCCCACGGCTCAAATTTTCCCACCTTGTGCATTCTTCCACTACTTCGTGGATGTGGAAAGATCACTGGTCCAAAAGTTCTCTTGGGTCTTGGGTTCTATGATCCCGATTTCCTCGTGTTCATGAAGATAGAGGAAAAAGGGGGCAAGGTATGAAACACCTTCGTTACTTCCGTCAATCTAACGGTCGTGAATGGATATGGGTTATCTGACGAGATCTCATTCGTCAATTGGTTACATATTCCTACACTGCTACCTCAAAATCCTTAAGTGGATCATTCCTCCTCGTACAAGGTTATTAAGACTGGCTCCTTCAAGTCCCTCTTCCCAGGATTCTTGGTAAATTCTTTTAAAGGAGAGAATCTCTGTAAAGAGATCTATTCCAGAGCGTTCCCAGAGACAAATAAGGGTAGACAACATCCCGAGAATGGGCTGGATGCCTGACTTAGTTCAACCTGGGCATGATTAGATTCATTTTTATCAACGTAAGTCATGCATGGCTTCCTCTATTACAAGCATATGTCCATTAATTATTATCAAAACATTACACATATATTCTTACACTAAAATCGTTCGCAATTTCACGGTGCTGTGAGTATATATATATATATATATATATATATATCAGTGTATGAATTTCAAGATGCAATACATAAAATACTTATCAGAAATAACACCAGAAGTGGTTGCAACTACTGAGAGGGGTGCTCGTTTCCACCCAACTGTAGGCTCAACGACTCCCAACGGATTTACCACTAGCCACCGAGCTGAGGCCACGATGCTCTGAGACTGCGTCTCTCTGTCTTCTAGTGACCAGGAGTGAAGATTGCAATCCTTCCTCTCTGCTATCACTCACTCTGCATAATGCCAGAGTTCCCCTCGCATCTCTCTCTTTCAATCGCTTCTGCCATACGCCTTATCCTCTCATGAGGTTGCATGTGGCACGATTACCCTCGCACCGATCAGACCTGATGACTCTATGGATGGGTGGTTCACCATCCCATCCTCATCAAGCCATCCGCCTACCAGCCTGCGAGGCATTGAATTTCAGAGCCAGTGAGCCGCTTTTTGTTCTTCGGGCCAGTGGAGTCCAAATACGGTATTTAATTCTCGGTGGAAGTTAACGC
Source organism: Picea engelmannii (assembly GCA_009831015.1). Classification (NCBI taxonomy): domain Eukaryota; kingdom Viridiplantae; phylum Streptophyta; class Pinopsida; order Pinales; family Pinaceae; genus Picea; species Picea engelmannii. The sequence continues at coordinate 326,747 of ML786888.1, read as the reverse complement.
CACCTTTTTAGGTGCCTTCCACTGCCATCGTGGTCTCTTTTTCTGCACATCCCCTCATTAATAGTCCTGCAGTAAATTCAGAATGTTATTCACATTCATTGACCTCTTCCTCAAGGTCCATTTACATCACATATTCACATTTATGAGTTTTCCATAGTTCTTGGCCAGTCCAGTTATATTTACAAGTTGGGGGAAACAGGGTGTTACAATTCCCTCCCCCTTAAAAGGAACATCGTCCTCGACGTTCTTATCTATCAACATGAATTACATGTACATACGTAAACAAAATCGGATATGCCTGTCTCATGGCATCCTCCATTTCCCATGTAGCCTCATCTGGGCCAAAATGTTTCCACTGCACATTGACCTGTGCAATGGCTCTGTTCCGGAGCCGAGTTTCCTTTCTGTCCAATATGCATTGGGGTTTTGGTAGAAATTCTCCCTCCGGTTCCACCTGGATCACAGACCAATCAATTATATGATTAGCAGCATGTACATATTTCTTCAATAATGAAACATGGAAAACATTATGTGCTTTTACTGTGGGAGGAAGTGCTAGCCGATAGGCTACAGGTCCCACTCTGTCTAGAACCTCAAAGGGTCCACAATACCGGGGTGCCAATTTGGCACAA
>ML786888.1:284955-326062 GCA_009831015.1 Picea engelmannii | reverse complement strand
CTGTGGGAGGAAGTGCTAGCCGATAGGCTACAGGTCCCACTCTGTCTAGAACCTCAAAGGGTCCACAATACCGGGGTGCCAATTTGGCACAAGCTCCCATTTTTAGGGAACTCCTTCTGGGCTTAATTCTGAGATATACATGGCCTCCCATTCTGAACTCTCTTGGAGTTCTCTTTTGATCAACATAACTTTTCTGTCGATTCTGAGCGATCTTCAGATTTTGTTTTATTTGAGTCACTTGCTGTTCCATTTCTTTCAACATATTGGGTCCAATAGAAATCCTATTTACAGGATTACTCCAGCTGACTGGAGTAGTACACTGTCTACCATAGAGGACCTCGAAGGGACTCATCTTTAAGGACGCTTGATAGCCGTTGTTGTAGGAAAATTATACCAATGGAAGGTGGTCTTCCTATTTCCTAGGTTGATGCATTACATGCATCCTTAACATATCCTCTAATATCTGATTCACTTTTTCTTTCTGTCCATCATTTTGAGGGTGATAGGCGGTGCTAAACAACAACTTGGTCTCCAAACCCGTCATTAGTGATTTTCAAAATTTGGAAGTGAATTTTGTGTCTCTGTCAGATATTATCTCTCTCGGCATGCCGTGCAGTCGGAACACCTCTTTCATGAATACCTGTGCGATATCTATCACCTTGCAAGTTGATTTGATGGGGATGAAATGAGCGGACTTTCTCAGTTTATCCACCACCACCATAATGGCATCATTCTGTTTGGTTGAAGTTGGTAATCCAGTGATAAAATCCATGGAGATGGTTTCCCATTTCCATTCTGGGATGGGTAAAGGGTGTAATAGTCCTGCTGGGTGTCGATGTTCCACTTTAACCTGTTGGCATTCTACGCATTGGGCCAAATATTTGGCTATGTCCTTCTTCAATCCAGGCCAATTAAATTGTTTCTGGGTGGAAGTAATCATTTTCTGGTATCCTGGGTGACCAGTGTAGGGTATTTTGTGTAATTCATCCATGATGAACCTCTTCAAGTCGTCACAATTGGGGATGTATAGTCTATCTCTGTAAGTGAGAAGACCTCCTTCAGTCATCTGGTAGCCTTCATATTTTGCTCTAGCGGGTTCTTGCTGTAGGTATAGGGTCACATTTCGAACGAAGGGATCTGTTTCTTGTGCCTCTTTGAATTTGTTCTTGACATCTGTCTGGCAAGTGCTCACCGCTGCCAGGTGAATTGTTCTAATGCTTCTGCTAAGGGCATCGACCACCCTATTCTCTCTCCCTTTAATGTGTTTGATTTCGAAATCAAATTCGCTCAGGAGGGCCATCCATCTGGCTTGTCTAGCATTAATCTTGGGTTGATCAAACAGATACCGCAATCCACAGTGATCCGTCATCAGTAAAAACTTCCTTCCCAGGAGGTAATGCCTCCACATTTTCAAGGAATGCACTATGGCAGCCAGTTCTAGATCATGAGTCACATAGTTGACTTCATGCTCATTCAATTTTTGGGATTCATAGCAGATCACCTTTCCTTCCTTCACAAGGACTCCCCCGAGCCCTTCCTTACAGGCATCTGTGCACACAAGGAAGTCAGCTTCTGGTTCAACGATTTTAACACAGGCACATGGGTTAGTAGATGTTTCAAGGTTTGAAATCTTTCTTTGCATTGCTGTGTCCACATAAATTTTGCTTCCTTCTTCTGGAGGGCAGTGATTGGGCAACCAGTCTTGGAGAAATATTTTATAAATCTTCTATAGTATCCCGCCAATCCCATAAAGGATCTGATGTCTGAGACATCCTTTGGGGTAGGCCATTCCATGATAGACCTGATCTTGTCAGGGTCTACTGCTACCCCTTCCTTGGACAGAACATGTCCCAAGTAATGTATTTGCTTCTGAAAGAAGTCACACTTGCTGAATTTAGCATAGAGTTGATGCTCTCTTAGAACTTGCATCACAAGTCTAAGATGTTCTTCATGTTCTTCTCTATTCTTAGAGTAGATTAATATGTCATCAATGAAAACTAGTATAAATTTATCTAAAAATTTACTGAGTACATTGTTCATTAAGCACATGAAAGTGGCAGGGGCATTGGTTAACCCAAATGACACTACCACAAACTCATATAGACCATACTGTGTCCAAAAAGCGGTTTTATGGATGTCTTCACCCTTAATTCGGACTTGATGGTATGCCAACCTCAAGTCAATTTTTGAGAAAACAGACGCACTTCCCAACTGATCGAATAGATCATCGATCCTGGGCAAGGGGTATTTGTTCTTTATAGTTACTTTATTAAGTTGTCGGTAATCTATACACAGTCTAAGGGTGCCATCCTTCTTTTTCACAAACAGGACTGGTGCTCCCCATGGGGACACGCTGGTTCAAATATAACCCTTATCCATCATTTCTTTCAATTGTAACTTGAGTTCTACTAACTCAGGTGTGCTCATCCGGTAGGGTGTTCTAGACACCGGCACTGCTCCTGGTGCGAGTTCTATCGAGAAGTCAATGTCTCTTCTCGGAGGTAGACCCGGTACCTCTTTCAGAAATACATCTTTGTACTCTCTCAGGATAGGGTGATCATCGGGGCATGGTTTAGAGCCTTCGATTGTTTTCAGTACCTGTATTGCATATAGGGGACATCCCTTTCGGCAATACTTTCTCATTTGCAGGGCTGATATTCGTCTCACCGAGACCGATTTTCGGATCCCTTGGAGGGTTATCCTTTTTCCTTCTATGCCCACACATTCCAAAGTTTTATGGTAACAGTCCAATTTGGATTTATGGGCGGCTAGCCAGTCCATACCAATCAACAGGTCGTATGATCCCAGGGGTAATACATTAAGGTTTGCTTGGTGTGGAATTCACCCAACATTAATTGGCAGGCTGGTATGACCTCTACTACCTTTCTTTTAGTTCCAGTGGCTAACTGTACCAACCATGGTTTAGTTTGCTTCTGTGGCTGTAGTTTACACTTATCAACAGTTCTAGGGGCTATATAACTCAAATTTGAACCAGGGTCAATCAAAACAGACACTAGGTGGTTGAAAATCATACCTTCTATTTCCACCACTGAATCTTGGTGGTCAGCTTGGTTATTATCCAAGGCTGCATAAATCTGTGGCACACTCCTTGCCACATCGTTGACTATGGTCGCTTCCTGAAAGTTATAAAATTTTCGACTGTTCTGTTGTCGGTGGGGACAGTCTCTCCGGAGATGCTCTCCTCCACAATCCCAACATTCCAAAGGTTTCCTCTTTGGGTTATCATTCTTTACCGGTATAGGTCCAGAAGTTTTATTTCCATCCACCAAGGGAAAGTTCTGTTGGAGTACACTCTGGGTTGGAAAGTTCATTCTGTGGTTCTTCTCGTAATTTTTAAATCCCGAGGATTTGCTCCCCTTCTTCTGAAATTTTGAACCATTCTTCTGTTTCTAGTCTCCACGAGATTCTGCCCGATGTCCATATTGTTCATGACAATATGTTGCCTTTTGTATAGTGTCTTCTAAGGTCTTTGGTTCATCGAATTCGATTCGGTTCCGGTATTCTTTGGGTAGTCCACTGATGAAGCATTGTGCCTTCACCTTCTCTGCTTTGATGTAGGGTACATATCTCAATAAGTCGAGGAATTTGTTGACATATTCCTCCATGGTAAGTTGTCCCAGTTTGAGTTCATAGAACTCTTTAGCCTTTTCGTCGAAATATCTCTCCGACAAATACTTCTTCCGGAAGTACTTTTCAAACTTTTTCCAAGACATGTCCTCCTCGCGGACCCCTTTCATATTCTTAAGGTCTTCCCACCAGATGGAAGCTTTTCCGTTCAAATTGAAAGTGGCCACTCGGGCCTTCAAATTTTCTGAAAAATCATGGACTCTGAAATATTTCTTCAGTCCAAGTAGCCAAGCCTCGGCTTCCTCTCCCTTCTTTATCTCACCGTCGAAGGAGGGAGGTTTGGCCTTCCTGAATTCCTCAGACTTATGACTCTTGGAAGTCTTTTGCTTGTTCTGTTTCTTTAGAGAATAGGAACTGGTCCTGCTGCTGGAAGAGCCTTCTGAATCACCAGCTTCCTTCTCAGTGGAATCATCTGGTACTGGTCCTTTACCTCTGGGGTGGACCTTTCTAGATGTGCTTCTCTCAGTGTGGCCACTGACATGACCACGATTCTGCATCTCAGGTTCATGCTGCATTTATCGCTGTAGGTCGAATAATATCTACAGTAGAACTGCATTAATTTCGGTTTGCTTTTCTTGTTCTTTCATCATCCTTTCATTATCGACCTTGCAACTTTGCAACTCAACCATGAGACTCCTCACAGTATCGACTAGGTCTGGAGGGGTTCCTATTGCTCAGAATCCTCGTCTCTGTTGTGGGAGCCTTCTCCCACCTCTTGGTGAGTCACCTGCGTCTGTAGATTCCCGCGGTTGATCGTCCACTTGAGTGAAAAGACAAATGCTGGTTATTAATCAAGAGTTAAATTCATTTTATAAATGGCGCATAAATTCATAACTTCTTTTACTTGCATACACAGTTGGGTTCTCATATTCCAAGTTTTTAATCCTGGACAAGAGATAAGTCAGGGGATTACTCCTCATAGGAGTGTTTTGTACGAGGTTTATGCGCGAATCGTGCATGAGCCCAATCAAGCCGAGTGTTGTAACCATGCTCTGATACCACTTTGTAACATACCCACTACCAAAAATCAAAGTTTTTCGTTGATTTCTCAATAATGAGAATCCCCGAAGCTTGTAGCGGCAAAAATGCCAATCCCCGATCCAACATGTCTTCCTTTCACCTACCCAGCTCTCTGCACATAACTGTGGTCTTATGTCCCTTTCCGTCGGGGTTTCTGTCTTCAAAAATCCCGACGTGCTTAAATACCCGTTAGCCTTCTAGGCTAAGCTCTTGGTTCACATGACCTCCTCTATATGACCTCGGTCATAACTCCCATTGGGGCTATGGGGTTTCTAATGTCAAAATTCACTCACCCCCAAGATTCGCGATCCTTCGAATCCCGACGCGCTCCCTATGCATTAGCCCTCCTGACTATAGGCTTCGAACCATATGATCGTTAACCTGTGACCACGTCTTATCTCTTATCGGGGTTCGGGGTTTCGCGTGTCGATATGCACCAAACCTCTTGTCAACAGAATCCCCGATTTCTCGATGCACAGATTCTCGATTTGACGTCACCAGGAAGCCCTTCCTCCGTAACCAAAATCAACGGCAGTGAGAAGTCGCTGAGATCAACGGCTCCAGATCTCCCTCTAAATGACCGCAACCATACCTCCTCATCGGGGTATCGGGGTTCTTGCTGTCAATGTGCACACACCCTCGGAACCCACGATATGTCGATCCCCGACTTCCTTCGGATGCCTGACATGCGTCCCACCAAATGGATGGCTCAGATTCTGTGTCAGGGTTTCCACTATGGATTTCCCCGATCCTTTGTCCACGGAAATACCGATTTGTCGACTCTCGATGCACTGGTCTTTCGACAGCTTCCGGCTTTTGACCTGCCACTTGTCCTCCTTGCTAGGCTCCCCTGTGGCCCCACATTCGATCATCGAGATATCGTGTTTCATGGTTCCAAGTTGTAAGGGTTTCTTACCTTCGAAATATCCGATGCCCCGATCTTCGACTCCTCAGAATCTCCGGACGCGTGTCCCACTGATGGACGGTTCTGATCTTGTTGGGATATCACGGATTGCAATTCCAAAATGCACAAATAACTTGTCACCGGGATCTTTGATATCCCGATGAACCAAACGCTGATGGACAACTTCCTTGTTGGGATTCATCCCGATGACACTGATCACTGCCACGCATCCTTCCAGATGGGTGTTCCCGATTTCTCCAGGATCTCGGGACTTGTAATGTATCGATTCTCTTGCCCTTGAGAATCCTGATTTCCCGATGGTCAATATGCCGACCCTCTTCGGATCTCTGACACCTGTCCCTCTGAATGGACGGCTCAAGTTATGAGTCGGGATTTTCACTATGGAAGTTCCCGGTCACTTGTCCACGGGAATGCCGATGGATGGATTCCCAAAGGTAACCCTAGGACAACCCTGGTCCGATCCGATGGCTGACGGTTAATTGGACCGAGATCTAATGGTCTAGATCCACCCTTCCTGTGCACACTCCCAAAACTAAACTCTGAGTATCTTAACCCGATCTAACGACCGACGAGATTTCTGATGAGATCCCACGGCTCAAATTGTCCCACCTTGTGCATTCTTCCACTACTTCGTGGATGTGGAAAGATCACTGGTCCAAAAGTTCTCCTGGGTCTTGGGTTCTATGATCCCGATTTCCTCGTGTTCACGAAGATAGAGGAAAAAGGGGGCAAGGTATGAAACGCCTTTGTTACTTCCGTCAATCTGACGGTCATGAATGTCTATGGGTTATCTGACTAGATCTCATTCGTCGATTGGTTACATATTCCTACACTTCTACCTTAGAATCCTTAAGTGGTTCATTCCTCCTCATACAAGGTTATTAAGACTAGCTCCTTCAATTCCCTCTTCCCAGGATTCTTGGTAAATTCTTTTAAAGGAGAGAATCTCTGTAAAGAGATCTATTCCCGGGCGTTCCCGAAGACAAATAAGGGTAGACAACATCCCGGGAATGGGCTGAATGCCTGACTTAGTTCAACCTGGGCATGATTAGATTCATTTTTATCAATGTAAGTCATGCATGGCTTCCTCTATTACAAGCATATGTCCATTAATTATTATCAAAACATTACACAAACATTCTTACACTAAAATAGTTCGCAATTTCACAGTGCTGTGAGTATATATATATATCAGTGTATGAATTTCAAGATGCAATACATAAAATACTTATCAGAAATAACACCATAAGTGGTTGTAACTGCTGAGAGGGGTGCTCGTTTCCACCCAACCGTAGGCTCAACAACTCCCAATGGATTTACCACTAGCCACCCCCGAGCTGAGGCCATGATGCTCTGAGACTGCGTCTCTCTGTCTGCTAGTGATCAGGAGCGAAGGTTGCAATCCTTCCTCTCTGCTGTCACTCACTCTGCATAATGCCAGATTTCCCCTCGTGTCTCTCTCTTTCAATCGCTTCTGCCATATGCCTTATCCTCTCATGAGGTTGCGTGTGGCACGATTACCCTCGCGCCGATCAGACCTGACAGCTCTACAGATGGGTGGTTCACCATCCCATCCCTCATCAAGCCATCCACCTTACAGCCTGTGAGGCATTGAATTTCAGGGCCAACGAGCTGCTTTTGGTTCTCCGGGCCAGTGGAGTCCAAATATGGTATTTAATTCTCGGTGGAAGTTAACGCCACCTTTTCAGGTGCCTTCCACCGCCACCGTGGTCTCTTTTTCTGCACATCCCCTCATCAGCAGTCCTGTAGTAAATTCAGAATGTTATTCACATTCATTGACCTCTTCCTCAAGGTCCATTTACATCACATATTCACATTTATGAGTTTGCCATAGTTCTTGGCCAGTCCACTTATATTTACAAGTTGGGGGAAACAAGGTGTTACACTTCTATGACCCCTTAACAACACGTCTAGATCACACTTTCATGAATTAAAATGAAAAATAAACTAATACCTCAATCCATCGTGCTTCCATGACAATGACGCCAAAATGTTGGGCTCTAAAGATGTCCTAAAAACAATCTCTATGCATCAACCGAAGGTAGGCGCTGGCACACACATTTTACTTGTTGTCTACGTAGGTTCTTACCTTCTGTTTTCAATACCCAACCTCCAGAGATGCAACACCTGTAAAGGAACAACAATTGTAAAGGGAATGACAATTGTTCTATTCAAATGAATGACACTTCCTGTAAAGGGAACAACAATCGTAACAAGGGAATGACAATCGTCACATTGGGCTGAACTAATGTTGAATTAATTGCATTGTAGTATTTTCCCAACTATCTAATTTTTCAACCCGGGGTTCGTAAACTGACGAAGCACACACAAAGTATATGCAAGATTGAAGCAGGAATATCTAATCTAATGTTTAAGCTACGACTAAAATTGAATCATTAATCTAATGCAGGAAATTGAAACACATGGCTGAAGTGAAATTGCGTAAATGAAATTAATCTAGGAAATTGCATAAATGAAAATAATCTAGGACTGAGAAATTGCATAAATGAAATTAATCTAGGAATGGGAAATTGGGGAAATGAAATTAATCTAGGAATGTAGAACTACATGAAGGAAAAACAAATACAACATGTGAAGAGTTGAATGACACACCAACATATGTGAGCTCACGCCAATGAAGCAATCTTACATTACAATAATCAAATCAATCTTCATAACAAAATAATGAAAGCATGGAAACCAAAACCATGAATCAAAGCTAAGAATCCATTTCTTTCAAATCCTAATGACTACTTTCTTTGTCATCCTAATTACTACTCATTACTACTCTACTACTCCCTCATGAAGAGAGATCACTCTCTTTTATACATGAGAGCCTCGAAGATAAGATAACCATTTCATAATTATAGATCCACTTTTCTCTCAACCTATTTCCCATTATTAGAAAATATAATCCCTTCAAATCCTCACACATATCTCTCATACATCTTGGATAAGATATTCCAACCAAATATCCATGATCTTCTCCTTGGAATAGGCTTGAATTATCTCCTCAAATATTGAAATGGTGGAGGAAGTATTCAAGAAGTCCTTTTGAATTAATCCTTCACATATTCCTACACATTACAAAGCTCACACATTTTTGAGATATATATGAAAACATGTTGATTTTCTAATATTTAATCACAAATTCCCTTTTAATACTAAAATGAATAAAGTGGAGAATAATAAGGTGAAACCCAAGTATATTTATGGAAATGATATAGTGAAAGGTTAATGGGGTGATGAAATGTGGATAATGATGAAGGGAAAGGTGGATGAAAATATGACATTTCTGAGCCCCAACACGTACCTCCCGAAGGAGATACATGTAGTTAGAGCACAACATGATAAGATCCCGATGTTGAAGTTCAACAACTTCAACCTAGGGGACCTAATAACTATAATATGCTTGCTCCTTATAAGTATTTGACCAGGACAAAGTGGATGAACTCAAAAATAATCCCCCAATCGTGGACTATGAACCTCGCGCAGTCCACCCTCTTGAATGTGATGAAGATTCCGCACTTTGGAAGGCACCAGGAGGTTAACACGTATGTTAAGCTCCTGCTCTCATGTTACCATGGTGGATACCTATGGATAGATAGATGCATCACAGTTGATCCATAGGATCACCAGATTAAGCATGCAAGGAACCAACCCATAGGACTTCTACCCAGGGAAGGCTACAGATCACGCACTAGCAGATGTAGAAAAGGGGATGTGAGGCTACAAGGTAGCTTCCATCCAGAATGGTGTAGTGCACCTGGCCTTCCAGCTGATCATAGGAAATCTCGTAAGAAAGAATAGACCTACCCAGGTGACAGGATTCATTGTTGACCTCGCTGGGAAATGTGTAGAGGGACTCCAGATGAACTGGGTGAAGTACCTCGTCAACCATATGGAATTGGATTTCCATGAAGCTCAGGATCAAGGCTATGAGTTTCACTTTAGCTAGCTTCTAATCCTCATAGCGTTTACTTGTTGGGAGATGCCGGAAGGTGTGACCTTCCGGACATTGAGCCATTCGAACCACTCGTTGCGAAGTTCACCATGCTCTGGTACTCGAGCGATATGGGAAAACAGTGGAAATCGAACACAATATTACATACATACTACATGCAGTTGTAGAGGGCCATTGATGTTGTCCCTTGCATAATTCCAAATAGCCTGTATTGGTTCATACCTCTCATGAAGTTCTGCGTAGATTGACACTTCATTTATATCACTACGCAAGCAGATGAGCATAAAGAAGAGATTCAGTCATACTATAAGCTCACAGAGGAGGAAATTGAGGAGATAACTAAGGACTGGTCAACATACCTCCATATCCCTACTGACCCTACATAAATGTTTGATCCAAAACTACTTGGCAGCGTGAAGGCCACTTACAAAGAACACGACACACTTGGAACTAGTAGAAGGAAGAAGACTGAAGAAGTACAAAACTTGAGCAGCGCATCAGATGAAACTGCTTAAGTATCACTTGGATGAGGAGGTGATGACGAGGTATATAGAGAAGAGACCAATGACAAAGAATATCAACAGAAGCAAGGAAAAGTAACACTGCCTAGGGATCATGTTGATGAGGCTGATCACTCAAAGAAAAGAAAGGCTTCCCCCATGAAACCCACCTCGCGGAAGAAGTCAAGAGAAATAAAAACCATTATGTGAACCATGCTCACGATTGATGACTTCAACTTCATCATCACAACTGTAGCATATGCCTCACAAGACGTCTTGCAGAAACACAAAGCCAAGAAAGAAGAGATCTACGACATAATCGAGGTTGAACTCAAAGGGGTACAACAAGCCCTTCAATCCAGCCGTGCAATATCCACTGCGCCCCCTCCATTAGAAGCACTAGAGTTGGGAGATGAGCCTACCCAACTCCACAGACTAGATGATGTGACCAAAGCTCACCTTTGTTGTGCATAGGAAGAAACAGTACATGCCACAAAGGCCCTAAATCAAGTGAAACAAGTAGTCATAGAGCAACGCCGGGTTGCGTAGCAGGAGAAGGTTTCTCTCTAGACAAAGTTTGAAGAGGAGAAAGCACAAATCCAACAAGAGAAAGAGCAGTTGCTCGTAGAGTAGCTTAGATTCAAAGAAGTAGTCAACAAAACACTTCTCTCTATGACATGCTTAAAGAAAAAAGAGGAAGAACTAGTAGATCATCAAGTAGCGTAGCTCATGGAAGCTATCCAGTAGCTACAACAGAGAATAAAATATATGGAGCTACAAACAATGACCAACACTTCATCAAATGTACGATATAAAAGAGAAGTAAATGATTGAAGCACAGTTGAGAGAATCAAGTCCCTCACCATGGAATGTAAACATATAAGTGATCGCAGTGCCCAAAATTATGAGCGACTCACTGAGGATCCTGAATTGAAGGCACTGGAGTCACAACTCCAGGAGGCAAAGAAGCAAGCAGAAATAGTACAGGTGTAGTTGAAGCCCCTATCAACAATCGATAGGATGAAGCAATCCAAAGAACAATGCACTGCTCAAAAATAGGTCCACACCATTCAAAGCAAAGTCATGGAAGTGACTAAGAGGCTCCAACTAATACAAGATGAGGCTTGCCAACTGTTTGCAGAGATTGAAGGTAGAGGAGTAGAATTGGAGCAGGTCATCACTGCAACTAAAAAAATCTTGGAGGGACCTGTCAACGAAGCAATTGTCCAAGGGTTCACCGATTAAGAGGCCGTAGCGAAACAACAAGTCAAAGCAGCTTAAGCCAAGCTCAAGGCTTTTGAAGCAGAGCTACCCAGATTAGAGTGACTCAGGATGAGTCACAGGTGAGTGTTGGGGGCCTGTTGGCCCTTGACCAATTTTTGAGAATCCTTGGTCATGATTGACCTATTTTGGGACTTCAATAGGATATCGAAGGATATATTGCGAGATCTCAGCCCCTTCTTAGGAATTTTTGGGTTTTGGGCTATGTAACGGGTATGGGAATGTTGGCTCATGGGTTTACCCATGTTTAGGCCCTTTTTGTAATGTATAAATAGAAGGCTAGACGAGGTAAGAATGGGGGGGCGGAAAGGTCTTTTGGTACCTTGCTAAGTGCTAAGTGCAAGTGTGGATTGTAGATGCTTTGTGCATACTATGTGAGACTTGTAGAGATAAGTGCAAATGATTGTAATAGATTGTGGAAAGGCTTTGTGCTGTAACTCGAGGAAGGAGGATTAGTGAAGTGCACGTAGATCTCATGTTCTTTACAGAGTAAGATCTCATGGCTCTGTGCATGTAGAAGATTGAAAAAAGGCAATAAAAGAGAAGAAGAGTTGGTGGATGTAGCCCCAGGATGGGGGTGAACCATGTATATCCTGTGTTGTGGCTTCTTTGTGCTTTATGTTTTTTCTCTTGTTTATGTGATTACATGCTTAGTGCATTGATATATTCTTAGAAGAATTTGATATGATAGCTTAGTGCTAAATAATGTGAATGAATGCTAGATCTAATCTATGTTGATGTGCTTAGTGCTTGAATATATCATATCTATATGAATAATGCGCTGATCTTTTATTAGGGTTTATCTACGCTGTAAACCAAGGCTAGATATTAATGAACTATAACTGCTAAGTGCTCTGTTAATGTGTTGTAATCAAATATCGGTGTCCTAGCTAAGGTTGCAGACATCTGAGTCTTACAACCGCCCCTTCCTCTATCTCAGGTGAGACTTCATCTGCTTCGCATGTGTTGTCTAAAGGGCCAGTAGTTAGGGTTTTGTTGGTGTGCTCTTGAGCGTTGAACCCTGGGTCTACCCCAGTGCCAACATGGACCCAAGTTTGTTTGATGTAAAGATGACTCATTATTTTCTTGTCATGATAGATAATAAGTAAAGATGGATGAACTCCAAAGTGGTCCCCTTATGGTGAAATCCCTCATGGGAAGACGCTTTGCGGAGTGAGTTATCCTAGAAGTATGGTTATAGAACCCATGATTAATTGTGGAATAATGAGATGAAGAACAATGAATTTGTCAGTGAAATTATCCTAGATGGATAGTGCTTGTCATGCCATTTTCGGTGGTATATGGAACGTTACATAACTCCTCAAGATTAGAGAGTTATTACCATATGAAGTTGGAGAACCCTTCATGAGTCTTATAGAAGCCCCCAAGGGTCAAAGTGCTTTGCAAAAGAAATTATTTTAAATGAAGAATCCCTAAAATAAGAAAAGTGTAATGCTACATGAAGATATAAATAAGAGGCAAAGCTCACTCATTAAGGACACAATTGTACATATTGTGTATCTATTTTCTTGTGTAAATCTTACTATAAATACTTGTGTATACATATGAAGTGGCGAATGTCTGAAGTAGCACGAAGGATTGACGACAAAATTCTTGGAATTACATAAAACCCTATTTTCTGAGGCATACACGGGCTGTTTGTGTATAAGGTGCATACATATGCGGGATATCTGTGCATAGGGTGCATACGTACGCGGGTTGGCTATGTACAGGGTGAGTACATGTTGGTAAAGCCATGAAACTTGAAAAGATGAAGATGTAAAGGTTATTAATTTTAAGATCAGGCTCCCAGGAAGGTCCAAAGTGCTCAGATACATCAGATCTATCCATTGGTTCAAAAGGTATGTCTTATTTCTATGAATAATTGGATTTTGATGTGTGCATGAGGAATGAAAATGGAGATTTGAGGATTCTCCCAAGAGAGACTAGTAGCTACATGGGATCTTCTACATAAGTCAGATCTACAAAAATAAAGTGCTGGTATATTTATCATTGATACTTCTTGTGAGGCACATCTTGTATTTCTTGGCACATGGATAAGGGTTTTTATGGTACATGTTTGAGATCTTATATTTGTTGATGTATTGAGAGACTTAATATCATAAAGGTTTTGATGACTAAGATCATGTGAGGGAAAGTATACTTGTTCATGATTTCACACACCTATATGGCACATGACTAGAGAGAGACATATTTTCCTTGAGTAAATGTTATGTATGAGGATGCATGTAGAGGGTACAGTTACAGTCTGGATAGAGTGACAGGTTATAGATCTATGTGAAAGAAGTTACAAAAGGTCAAAAATTTTCAAGTGAAAGGAAACCCTAGTTCTAGAAGGCATACACAGGTTGCATAATAGTTAGGGCACATGCATACACAGGTTACACAAAAGATAGGGCATGTACATATGCGGGCTGAAACACTACATGTCATGTATATATTATATTTTGTAGACACATGTTCAGTTTAGGTACAAATTGATTACAGGGAAGTTGTACATATTTGATACAGGTCAGTGGTACAGGTTGATATAGTTGTACAATAGTATATCTCACAGTGACAGGTTGACAGTGGTTCCATCATTCTACTTATACTTCAGGGAGATTGGACGGGGCAAGGACAAGTGGTTTTAGCCACCTTCCAGTTGTAGCAGGAGAACATATAGGGTTGTGGCCTCCTTCTGGTTGTAGGCAGAGAATTGGGGAGTTGGAGCTTCCCTCAGGTTGTTGCTTGAGAAAATAGGGGGTTGGAGCCTCCTTCCAGTTGCATTTGGAAAAAAAAAGAAGTTGGTGCTTCCAATGGATGTAATTCTTCAATACATATAACAAAAATCATTCCATGGTTTTCTCTCGATTTGGGTTTCCACGTAAAACACTGGTGTACCATGTATGTGTGTGATTGTTCATTTCTTATTGCTCATTATTGGATAATAATTCTACATTGATATAACACTTGGATTATTTGGAGAAAAAGGATTATAATTATGCTATTATTGATTCACCCCCCCTCTCAATAATCCAACAATTGGTATTAGAGAAGGTTCCTTCATAAATCAGTTTAACCACTGAAAGGTAGATCATGGAGAGTACCAACTTGTATAAAAATGGAATACCACAATTTGATGACAGACGTATGCTTTTTGCAGCATAAGAATGAAGACATATATACAGGCACGAGGATTTCAAGTATGGAAATCAATTGTAGATGGATACACAACACCAACAGTTTCACCAAAAAATGAAAAAGTAGTGAAACTTGGTGAGAATAATTCCAGAGCCACAAATGCACTTTTGAATGGTGTCAGTGATACAGTATTCACCAAAGTTGCACACTATAAATCTGCTAAAGATATTTGGGACAAGCTTCAAAATATTTATGAAGGAGATACAAAAGTCAAAGAGACAAAGCTTCAAACTTACAGAGGTCACTTTGAACAACCAAAAATGAAGGAAGATGAAGATATTTCAACCTACTTCTTACGAGTCGATGAAACAATGAATGCAATCATAGGACTGGGAGAAGAAATCAAAGAATCTGTAATGATTCAAAAGGTACTAAGATCTCTTCCTATGAGATTCAATCCTAAGATATCAACACTAGAAGAAAGATTGGATCTAGACTCAATAAGCATGGATGAACTGCATGGAATCTTCACAACATATGAAATGAGAACTGAACAATAAAATCCAGATGTAAAAGAAGTGGCCTTCAAAGCATCCAAAAGATCAAAGAAAAATAAAAAGCAACAAGAATAATATAGCAACAACAATGATGTCTCGAAAGATGATGAAGAAGTGGCCAACTTCGTCAAAAGACTGAACAAGGGAACTGACGATAGGTATAGAGGTAAGCTTCCTTTAATTTGTTTTAATTGTGATGGTATTGGTCATTTTGCTAAAAAATGTCCTCATAAGAAAAAGATAAATGATGAAGGTTACTCAAAAGACAAACACACATATAAAGGAAAAATAACTACAAATAAAGTTTTCAAGAAAATCTTATGCACCAAAGAAGACATCTCATCATCAGATGAATATGAAGTCAGTGACAGTGAGACATGAAAATTTCTATTCATGGCAGTAAAAGACTCTGAAAGAGAAGACTCCAAATAAGAATATGAAGAAGTTGAAGAAGAAATTGAAGAGGCATATGTTGACTATCGAGAAGAATTGATGTGTTCCATAGAAGTTATCAGAAGAGAAAAGAAGAAAAACAAAAAACTACAAGTAGAACTAGATAAGAAAAAGGACACTCGAGAACTAGAACAAATGATCACAAAATTGAAGGTTCAAATAAAATAAGATAAAATAATTGAAGAATCACTGAAAGAAAATCTAGAAGAAAAGGACAAGATCATTGGAAACTTGGAAGCAGAGATTGTCACACTAAGAAAGGATATTCAAAAGAAAAATATGTAGAATAAGGAAAAAGTTTTGGATGACATTATCAGTAGTCAACAATATCATTTTGAAAAGACCGGACTTGGATACAATTAGACAAAAAAGGTATCAAGCTCCAAAACAACAGAGTAAGAAACATATACAAAACGCTATGCAGAAACAATCAAAGGGGATAGAAGGATATACAAGGAATATTACAGGGATACTCCTCCACCGAGAAGAGTCACATTTCAAAATCAACAACCAATAGATAGGCTTCAAGAAGAAGAAGGATTCATAAGAGCACTTCCCTTTAGAAGATCCTCAACTCCTAGGTATCAAACTATATTTTTTGGTTTATGTTGTGCATGTAATAATTTTGGACATAAAGTTGTGAATTGCAGAGCTAACAACAGGAACAATAACAACTTTGAGAGTCATACACAAAATGGTTATTCAAGAAGACCTAGTGAAACACAGAGAAGAAGTTACAACAGGTTTGAATCTTTGAGCACTGAAGTGGAATGTTACAAATGTAACAATTTTGGACACGTGGCCAAATATTGAAAAATGACAGTCCCTCCTAAAGAACCTAAATAGAATAACAATAGTCACAGACAAGAACCTTAGAAAATGACATGGATAAGAAAGCAAGATCAGTATAGCAATGAAGAATGAAGAATCACTCTACAAGATAAACATAATAAGCATGGTTGGTAGGTTGACAGTGGGTGTTCAAAACACATGATAGGTGATAGAGACAAGTTTCTTACATTACGAAAGGAAAGAGATGGATTAGTCTCCTTCGAAAATGACGATTAAGCCAAAATCATTAGAAAAGGCACAGTCCGAATTGGGAACAAGAATGAAAAGGAAGAAAATGTTCTACTAGTAGAAGATATGAAACATAGTATTCTAAGTGTGAGTCAAATGTGTGACCAAGGTCATAAAGTTACTTTCAATTCATAAAAGTGTGAGATAAGAAGAGAAGGTTCATGGAGATTGATTGCTATAGCTGCAAGAACTTCAAGCAACATATATGTGTTAAGTGAAATTGGAAATGAAAAGTGTTGTCTAGGAAAGGAAGATGAAAGTTGGCTATGGCACAAAAGAATGGGTCACTTGCATTTTGATAACCTTGTCAAAGTCAAGAAAAGAGAATAAGTTAGAGAAGTGCCCCATATCATGAAACCAACCAACACTTTATGCAAGCATTGTCAACAAGGAAAACAAACAAAGACCATATTCAAATCAAATGAATATTCAATGACAAGACCACTAGAAATTGTGCATATTGATCTAGTTGGAAGAACTACAACAAAGGGATTAAAAGGTGAGAGATACTTTATGTTATTAGTTGATTATTATACAAGAATGACTACAATTTTCTTTCTCAAGAATAAGTTAGAAGCTTTTGAAAAATTTAAGATATACAAGGAAATGGTTGAAAATGAAATGGATTCAAAAATAAAATGCTTGAGATAACATTTCAGACCCTGAACTCTGGAGGATGTTCACATAAATTAGTAAGGTATTTGTGGTAAAACGTTTAGCTTCCAGGTCATCTTAAATTTGTAGATATACCCTGTGGAAGATAAGGTATCTGACTAGGCCTATTGACTAGTATTAAGAAGGTGTTCCGGGTAAAAACATAATAACTTCTTCCTAGAGTATCCAAATCGAGTGAGAATGGTTTCATTGGATAGTGGATAGTCAATAGTATTTCTGGAATGATTTTCAGAATTGTATATCAATTATTTTGTGTGGGGCACACTATACAAGTGAGATCTCCTGGAAAGGACAAAAATCAACAAGTTGTGGGGAAGTTACCGTAAATTCCACTTGGCACATCCAATTTTTATCAGACTTGTGGCATTCCAGAGAGGAAATATCAAAGAACTACAAAAAATAAAGTTTCATACCCAGAAGGGACACAACTTTGGATATACAACAGAAGAAATATTGTCTAACAGAACCACCTAAAAATCAAGGTTCAAAAGTGATACTTGGCCAACATGCCACCCAAAAAGGGTACTTATACACCAAACAAGCCTCCAGATAGTCCTACTTGGACTCTTAATGAAGGTGGAGAAATGTTTAGGGACATAAATGAATTACAAAAGAAGACAGTGACAAAAGATGAACTGGAGGCAATAATGGATACTAAGATGGATGGTTTAAAAAGGGAGATCATGGAAGGATTGAAAAATTTCCTAATATATAGGACACCTGAAAGTGAAAATGTGTCCCATGAAATTCATGATGAGGACACAAGGAATATGAATAAAGAATGGAGAAACTCCAACTTTGGGTTGAATACGAACCATGTTCCTAAGATCAATATGAGGAAGTTTGATGGCAAGGACCCAATCACATGGATACTTCAGATGGAGCAATTCTTTGATCTACATAATGTGCCACATAAGCAAAAGGTATGAATTGCTTCTTTATATTTAGAACCCAATCAATTTGTACGGTATCGATGGCTTTGTTCTCGCAAATCACTCGTCACTTGGACAATTTTCACGGAAGAAATGATAGCACACTATGAGGATACAAGAAGCAATACCTTCTTTAGCCAATTGATAAATCTAAAGAAAAAGGGTTCAGTTATAGAGAACATTGAGAACTTCCAAAGATTGAATATAAAGGTAACATATATTCCAAATGAGCACTTGATTGATGTAATCATAGGAACATTAAAGGATAACATTCAACATGAGGTTTATCTTTGGGAACCCAAATCATTGGAGAATGCATTTAGGGTGGCAAGAAATGTTGAAAGTAAAAATATGGCTATGGATACTAGAAGGACCAATCCTAACATCTATAGAGAGAATAATGCTCCTTCTTCTAAAACACCTCAACTTACAAGGTTGACACCTCAACAATTGGAGGAAAGAAAAGAAAAAGGTTTATGCTTTAATTGTGACAACAAGTACAATAAGGGACATAAGTGTGGTGAGAATAAATTATTCTACATATATTGTGAAGAGGAAGAAGAAGAAGAAGAAGAAGAAGAAGAAGAAGAAGAAGAAGAACCATCTCAAGATGAAAACTTAGAAGCAATTTCGTCTGAAGAGTTGACTCCCACGATATCGTGTAATGCATTGGCTGGAATTAGCACTCCTCAAACCCTCAATATCGAAGGATATATCAAAAATAAAAAGGTAATAGTCCTAATTGATTCTGGTAGTACTCATAATTTCATTCACTATAAATTAGCCAAATCTCTCAATTGCTTTGTATATCTAGTGCCAGAGTTTCAAGTAATGATTGCAGTTGGAGGAACTATCAGTTGCTCAGGTAAATGCAATAAGATCAATATTAATATGGGCGAATATGTAATGAATAGTGCAATGATTGCTATACCCATGGGTGGTGTTGATGTTGTACTAGGAATACAATGGTTACAATCATTAGGAACAATGGATTTTAATTTTCAAGAACTTTTCATGAAATTTTCATTGGAAGGAAAAGAAATTGAGTTAAGAGGTGTCACAGGGAAACCCAGTAAGGTGATAAGCTCTAATGGCATGACAAAATTATTGAAAAAGGGGCATCAAGGTGTTATTTCACAACTATGCTTACTAGATGTTCAAAAATCTAAGCCATCTATTCCTCTAGATCTCCAAGGGATCATTGATAAGCATTCCAAAGTATTTGAAGATATTCCCAAAAGTATTCCACCCACTCAAAATCATGATCATGATATTCACCTAATTCCTGGGAGTGTTCCTCCTAACATAAGTCCATACATATACCCTTATGCCCAAAAGAGTGAAATTGAGCGCATGGTCGAAGAAATGTTAGAGGCTGGCATTATTAGACCTAGCCAAAGTTCTTACTTTGCACCGGTGGTAATGGTATTCAAGAAATATGGCTCATGGCATATGTGTCCAGATTATAAAGAGCTCAATAAGATCACTATTAAAGATAAGTTTCCCATTCCCGTCATTGATGAATTGTTAGATGAACTACATGGAGCAATCTATTTCACAAATTTGGATCTTCGTTTAGGGTATCATCAAATTAGAATGAAGGAAGAAGATATCCCCAAAAAAACATTTCAAACTCATGAAGGCCATTATGAATTTTTGGTCATGCATTTTGTCCTTACAAATGCACCTTCCACATTCCAAGGGTTGATGAATTCCATTTTCAAGCCCTTCCTTCAAAAATTTGTGTTAGTATTTTTTGATGATATACTAATTTATAGCAAGTCTTGGGAGGATCATGTGCGACATGTTGACAAGGTGCTACAACTAATAAAGGAGAAACAACTATACGCCAAACCATCCAAATGTTTCTTTGGAGTGAAGGAGGTAGAGTATTTGGGTCATATTGTATCTCATGAAGGTGTCAAGGTAGACCCTAACAAGATTAAGGTCATGATGGACTGGCTGATTCCCAAAACATTGAAGAATCTTAGAGGATTTTTGGGTTTGATAGGTTACTACCGCAAGTTTGTTCAGAACTATGGAAGAATAGAAACACCTTTAACATCACTAACTAAGAAGGATGAATTTTCATGGACTCCAGAGGCAACTAAATCTTTTTAACAACTTAAAGAGGTGATGTGAAAATCTTCTGTCTTGACCACTCCAGACTTCACAAAAACCTTTATTGTGGAATGTGATGCCTCGGGAAATGGATTTGGTGTTGTCCTAATGCAAGAAGGAAGGCCCCTGGATTTTGAAAGTCAACCACTCAAGGGAAAGGACTTACACAAACCCATTTATGAGAAGGAAATGATGGAAATACTACATGCATTGAAGAAATGGCATCCTAACCTAATAGGTAGGCACTTCAAGGTCAAAAGAGATCATGATAGTCTTAAATACTTCTTGGAACAAATACTATCTTCAGAAGAACAACAAAAATGGGTGACCAAGATATTGGGTTATGATTTTGAAATTTTTTATAAAAAAGGGAAGCAAAATGTTGTGGTAGATGCACTCTCAAGAAAAGATGAAGATGTTGTGGAATTTCTCTGTGCTATCTCGATCATCCAACCCGATTGGATAATAGAAGCAAGGGATGAATGGAAGGATGACAAAAAAGTGTGGACTCTCATTCAAAGGTTGCAACAGGATTCCAGTGCATCATATACATTTACATGGAAAAATGATTCACTATGGTACATAGATCACTTATATTTATGTAAGAACTCCCAACTCAAACAAAATGTACTATTGGAATTGCACACCTCTCCAGTAGGAGGGCACTCGAGATTTTTGAAAACCTACCATAGGGTCAAGAAGGATTTTTTTTTGGATGGCCTTAAAACTGATGTTCAAAGGTTTGTGGCAGAATGTTTGGTTTGCCAACAAAATAAGGTGGAAACAATTAAGACCCTAGGTCTTTTACAACCATTAGCCATCCCAAGTCAGCGTTGGGAGGAGGTTTCCATGTATTTCATCACAGGGTTACTGAAGTTTGAAGGAAAGAGTGTCATCATGGTGATTGTTGATAGACTGAGCAAGTACACACACTTTTATGCACTCTCTCATCCCTTCAAATCAATTACAGTTTCCACCCCATTCATGGAGATATTTCAAAAGCTACATGGAAACCCAAAGATTATTGTAAGTGACAAAGATCCCATCTTCACTGGACATTTTTGGACATAATTATTTTCTTGTTTGGGTACTCAATTGGCTCATATCTCATCCTATCATTCTCAATCTAATGGAAAAAATGAGATAGTGAACAAATGTCTGGAAGGCTACCTTCGTTGCTTTGTCTTTGATAAACAAACACAATGGTTCAAATGGTTACCCTTGGCAGAATGGTGGTATAACACTTCCTTTCATATTGCAACAAAAATGAAACCATTTATGGGACTCTATGGATACCACCCTCCTTCCATCACTTATTCTCTAAAATAAAAATCTAAGTTTCAAGCAGTGGAAGATCACATCGAGCATCAACAACAAGTTCTCCAAATATTAAAGGACAACCTGACCATGGAACATAATCGCATGAAACAACAAGCATATCGACATCGTAGTGAAAGAAGTTTTGAAGTAGGGGATTGGGTTTTTTTAAGACTACAAACATACAAACAGATGCCCCTCAAGCAAGCCAAGAAGGATAATAAATTATCACGAAAGTACTATGGCCCTTATAAGGTGTTGCAAAAGATTGGTACTATGTCATACAAATTGGAGTTTCCTGTATCTTCATGAGTACACCCAATTTTCCATGTTTCATGCTTAAATAAGGTTATAGGTGATAAGATCCCAATTCAAACTATATTTCCATAACTTGATGAGGAAGGAAAAATCATATTGGATCCTGAAGCCATCACTGACACAAGAATTCACTAGCTGAGGAATAGATCCATTTCAGAGTATCTCATTAAATGGAGAAAACTACTGGTTGAAGATTCCACTTGGGAATATGAGTCTTTTATACAGAAGCATCCAGAGTTACTCAAGCCTTGCGAACAACACTTGTCTCAATGGGAGAGGCATGTTAAGCCCTAAATAGTGGCTCATTACCCCTTAATTGGGGCATATTACATTAGTAGTGATATTTTATTTATGTTGGCTTGAGTCCATTTGTCGTAATTGTACCTCCTAGTCTCCTATATATACCAAGTAGACATTTTCATTTGGAATCATCTTGTAATTGGACATTTATGTGGGCATAAGGAGGTTGCCCCATTGAAGAGGATTATTATCTGAATTTCTCTCTTTTTCAAGGCATTGAGTACTTATTTTGAGGTTTTTCTATGCTATATTGATATTTGGTTCTTAACAGATTACCCATATGTCTTTGTACTTTTTCAAGAATAATGTCAGGTCCAGTGCTCGTTTCAATCATGATTTCCTCCATTTATGTATCTTTAGTCATTTCTTCTTCTAAGGTGTCCATTTGGGAGGATTTGATGGAAAATTTCACACTTGGTGGCATGGAATTATTATAACAACCTAGTAGTACTGGATCATTAGTCCTTTTATCTTCACAAATCTTATTCATAATTTTATTGAATTTGAGATTGAAATCCCGTATCCTATAATTCATATTTAGACAAATTTGAGTAAATTAGTGAGAAGAGTATGATACATGATTG
Source organism: Picea engelmannii (assembly GCA_009831015.1). Lineage (NCBI taxonomy): Eukaryota > Viridiplantae > Streptophyta > Pinopsida > Pinales > Pinaceae > Picea > Picea engelmannii. The sequence goes on along the minus strand of ML786888.1, from coordinate 303,222 downwards.
GGGGAGTGAACATAGTCAGGAACATGGTTTCGAGATCATTGAATGAACAAATTGATATGGTGGGAAATGTTGTGTACCATTCATAGGATTGAAACAATAAGGCTTGGAGACACAACCTTGCAGTACATTGTCATACTCCACAAGATGGAAATCACAAACATCCAGGAACAAATCGACATGTCTCTTAGCATCGATTGTTCCATCCCCATAAATGTTTTTCAAAGTACCTTTAGGAAGAATATGAAGCTCGTGTTGTTCACCTTGAAGGTCAAGAGGAGAATCTCTTATCCTTATGATATTTCTGAATCTTCACCTTTCTTCATGTCTTCTTTCCTCTCATCTTTCTTCATCTGGTTCTTCACATCTTTCACATCTTTCTTCATGCAATTATTCACGTCTTTCTTCCATGTCCAAAAGCTTCTCCTTTTCGTCAAGAATATATTTTTCACTTTTTGAAATATGTAGTTGCTTACTTTTGCTTCTAGTGATCGATCCTTTTTATTTGTCCATCTTCAATTCTTGCCTTTCTCTCGAGCTCGTTTTTTCATTTATCCAGTCTTGTCTTTCGTCTCTTCTTTGTCTTCAAAGAATTTCTCTTTATTCTTCTTGAACCAATGTCTCCCAATATATTTCTAGTCTTCTCTCGTTCGAGCAGTCATTATCACAAGATTATATAACCGATGAAGAATACTTCGCTGATTATTCAGTCCAATATCCAACTGGGGCTAGTTGGCTTGAGGTGCAGTCATATAATTTTAGAATATAGAACCAGATATTGAATCTTTAAATCTGTCCCCAATATGGTTGCCAAAAATGTTAACGCTTGAATCCGTCAGGATTGAAATGGAAACCTCACGAGGATATGGATTGTCTTGCATTTATATAGAGGTGGTGCTCCTCTTTGTCTTACGATATTCTTAATAACTTTAGATAAAGAAATAATATAGGACCTTAAGATAGTCCAATATTTTATGCTCAAAGAAAGGTTAAAATGCTGAAAAATAAAATATTTATTAAAACAAAATTCCTAAGAAAGGACCAAGAACTGCACACATCACACATTGTAGAAAATAAACAAAATTTCCTCACATCCATCATAGTGAAAATAAATATTTTTGATCACATAAAAATAAAAGAAGATGGCCCAAACGTATAAGAGAAATTTTATAGAGTAAATAATTTTATAGCTCAAAATAAGATTATGATGAATCGATTTCAAATAATTTATACTTAGTACTTAGAGTTATAAAATATAGTTAAAACTGATCCCGAATTAGTTCTCTAGGATTTCTAAAAAATAATGAAGTTTATTACAATGCTTTGAAATTAAAAGGCATTTGTCTAGAGGACTTGGATTGGGGCTCCCGAGGACCATAAAGAAAACATATACAAGAAGGTAGGATGTAAAAATAAGAAGGTGGGAGGGTGTCGAACAACAAAATCTGGAAAGAAGACAAAGATAAAGTTATTAGGATTCGGTTAACTTTTCTATTCAAAGAAGAATAATAACTAGATGAAAACTGATAAAGAAAGAAGCATGTGATTAGTATGGAATTACTATGATGGTATCTCTCCCTTTTCATTTGATTTCTTCTGCTTCCTTTATACTCTCGTTGGTTATGGTTTGATTACCGATCATAAATACCTCTGCTGGAATTTCAGAGATCTTGGTGATTGAGGTATTCAACCATTCTTGAATAAAGTCCCTTAATGTAGCAACAATTACTTCTTTTTTTATCTTAACATTAAACAACTCCTTTTCAATCTCCCTAAGATCAACATATAAATTTTGTAATATATTTTCAATGTCTTCATTTTTATTTGTATATTCAACAAGCCAACTGCCAATGCCATCATGTGTAGATTCCATCATATTAACAAACTTTTCAACCGATGTCCTTTTTAATTCTTCAATCCGCTCTTCAAAATCTGTCGAGTCATGAACATAGAATTTGAAAGACACTTAGGGTCTGAGACTTCAATGGTGGTTATAGCGATGTCCAAATCAAGAATTTGTAAGTAAGATTCATTTTTCCTCCTTCATAGTTCAATCAATTGAGTTATCAGACCTTTTAATACATTAATTTGTTCCATCCAACAAGATTTCAATTGTTTGATGCAACTCAAAGACGATATATTTTCTTGTTTTCTTTGCCATTGGTGAAACTTTCATTGTAAACATCACAACTCCGTTAGTATAGAACCCGTCATCATTTTTAAAATCTTAGTTTAAATACTCCTTGGTATTTTGAATTCTTAAACCAAGAGAAGCAAAAATATTTTTCATATCCCACAATTTTACAATTAATGACATTCTTTTCATAATATTTTGTTCAACAAAATGTCGGGTGGCCGTGATTAAAAATGGAAATTACTTTGACCCTCAAACTTGATTCTGGGTTTTCTTGAAGACTCTTTCCAGGATGAATCATGGAAATGGGAGAAGCCAGAATAGGTGGAGACATGAGGGTTGCCTCCAACTCTTTAATTATTTCTTTGAACAGGGAATTCTCTTCTTCCATGTGTGCAATTGAAACATTAAGTGCGTCCCCTGTAAATCTATGAATGTATGATAATTTTGAAGTTAGCGTGTCTCTGGTATCAATAGTAGACCATAGATTCCCACTCTTACTCTTTGTAGTTCTTTCAAAAGCTAATTTCTTTGATTCTTTATCAAAGGATGCATTTTGTACAACAATTGTTTTTGTTGATATTGTGGTAGTTGCCGGAGGTATTTACCTCCACGTGTAACCCTGACGCGAATAGAATATTCCGGGAAGAAAGAAGAAACCCTAATGAGTTGGCTAATAACCCTAGAAGACAAGTTGGCTCAAGAGGATAATTTGTATTAGGTTATTCGGCTCCAAGAGAAGAAGTCATCCAGAAGAAATAATATATATTGAATAAATAGGTACCCAGAATGAGAAGTCGGCCTAGGAAGTTAGCCAGAATTAGTATAAATATAGGAGGCCAGTCTTCATTCTGGCAGGCATTCTTAGAATTGTAGAGCTTACTTGTGTGCACTGCAATTAGCTAGTTTTGTGTGCAAGTTTGGAGGAGAGCTACCGTTGTAGCTGCTGCAGCTAGTAGATTAAGTTTTGTCTTGGACTATCTCTTGGTTATGGTTTGGACTATCTGACCAGTTCTTGTTTGGTGCACTATCCTTGGAGAAAGGTGCACTACCCTTTGTTTGGATATCTAGCTTAGGGTTTGCTTCTGGAATGAATCTCTGTCAAGGTTAAGGTGCTCGAAGGGTGGCTTTGGCCTATGGTTGGGTGACAATAGTGATATTGTCGATGGTAAAATGAGCATATCCATTATATTCTAACAGGTTCTGGGCCCACACCTCCTTCATTTAGTCTAACCACTGGAAGGGATTATAACCATAAGGATATTAAGCTCATTGAAGAACTACCGCTAGGGTTTCTAATAGGAGCAGTCACAAAAGAACTGTTGCTAGGGTTACTAGCAGGTGCATTTGCAGAAACCATAATCCTCTCGTTGAGGCACCTTAAGTGAAGGGATTGACCTAATTTCTAGATATACCAGTGCTCCCTAGCCTAGCACATCTCTTGGTACTCTCAGCAAGACAAGACATCAAGTTTGAGTTTTTGGTCAAATCTAGGTTGACCAAGTCAAAGAAGCCATGACCTACTCCATGAAGTCAGAAAAAAATTTAAATGGAGCTTCTAACTTTAGAGCGTGGAAGACAAGGATTGACCTCATCCTTGCCAAGAATAAAGTGCTAGATATCGTGAAATGAAATATAGTAGAACCAGAGTTTGAAGAAGGAAAAGAGAAAGAACCGTAGTACACTGCAGTTATGGAAAAGTTCAAAGATGGTGACATCAATTCCATGAGTATTATAGTGGACTCTATAAAATACCACTTGATAACCTACATATCCCATCTTGACTCATCAAAGAATATGTACAATTCCCTAACAAAGCTCTTCTCAATTCGAAACATTTGACAAGTAATGATTATGAAGAATGAGCTCCATGACATGAAGATGAATGATGATGACAACATAGCATCATACTTTGTGAAAATATCTCAGTTAAGATATCAACTAAAAGCTATTGAAGAGATCATTTTAGAGAAGGAATTGGTAAACATAGTACTCAATGGTCTTCCCAATACTTGGGATGCATTTTCCACAAGAATGAACACAAGGAAGGAGTATCCTACATTTGAAGAACTTTGGACTTGCCGTGCTCAAGAAGAATCAAGGACCAGTGCAAAAGAGAAACCTCAAAAGAAATACGATGATCAAGCCTTCACATCAAAGTTCAATCATTTTAGGAATAAAACGAAGTTTGTCTCCAGAAAGAAACCAAATCAAGAGAAAGATATGTCAAGAATACAATGCTTCAATTGTCGAAAGTATGGTTACTACAAGAATCATTGTTCCAAGTTAAATAAAAAGAAGGAAACACACAAAGCATCAATTGCTGAAGAAAGGGAACCCTCAAAGAAGACTAAGCAGGAAAAAAAAAACTTCTTCTAAGACAAGGTAACAATACTCTTCATAGTTATTGTACATATCTTGTTTGCATAGTCTCCGTTGGCACAGGAGCAGACCAAGGGTTCAACGCTACAACAACGCACCAACAAAACCCTAACTACTGACCCTTTCGACAACATCTGCGAAGAAGATGAAGTCTCACCCGAGGTAAAGGCATGGGTGGTTGAAAGACTCAAATGTATGCAACCTTAGCTGGGACATAGATATGTGATTCTAATCACTTAACATAGCACTCAACAATTATACTTGTCAATGTTCAGTTCTTAGCTACAACACAGTTAAACCCTAATTACAACACAATGCAGTATCCAACCGGATCTAGAATCTAACAACACTTAGCATGACAAAACAGATCAGGTATTAACAGATTCAACACTAAGTATATGTATATCAGTCAGATCTAACATCCATCCATATTATTAAGCACTAAGCATCGACATATCATTCATCTATATTAAAGAACTAAGCACATTAATGCATAATAATATCAACACATTGCACAAAGCAGAGCAACACAACATATACGTGGTTCACCCGCCCCTGGGGATACGTCCACTAACTATTTGTCTTATTTATTATCTTCTTAAATAGGTTACATTCACATAGCCACAAAACCCTACTCCACATAAGACATGAGATCTGTGTGCACCTCGCCAGATCCTCCTTCCCCGAGCTAGGTTACCATACTAAGCCCTCTACAATCACTTGCACTCAGCTCTGCAAGCTTCACACAATATGCATAGAGTACTTACAATCCTTCGATCACATAGATCAATCACTTGCACTTAGAACATTGTCCTAGCATCACATAGATGCAACCCTAGCACGTAGCACAACTTGCAATTGCTTCCTCTTAAACTGCCTAGCCTTCTATTTATACATTACAAAATAGGCCTAAACATAGGTAAAACCATGGGCCGACATCCCATACCCATTAAATAATCCCAAACCCCAAAAAGGACCTAAAAAGGGGCCAATATCCCCCAATATCTACTTCATCTTGCGCTCCTCCTTCAACAGGTTGTCGAAGTCCCAAAATAGGTCAAACTTGATCAAGGATCTCCCAAAACTTGGTCAAGGGCCAACATGCCCCCAACACTCACCTATGACTCGTCTCGAGTCACTCTGGTCTGGGTAGTTCTTCTTCGAAATCCTCGAGCTACTTTGACTTGTTGTTATGCCACAAACTTTTGTTTAGCGAACTCTTGGATGACTACCTCGTTCATGGGTCCTTCTAGGCATTGTTCTACTGCAACAACAACTTACTCCAGTTCTTCTCCTCGGCCTTCGATCTCAGTGAATAGTTGGTAGGCCTTGTCCTGTACAAATTGGAGTCTTTGATTCACTTCCATGAATTTGCTCTGAACGGTGTGAACCTGCTGCTGGGCAGTGCGCTTCTCCTGGGATCATTTCTTTCTTTCCACAGCTGACAGGGGTTTCAACTACGCATGTATTTCCTCTGCTTGCTGCTTCACCGCCTGGAGTTGTGACTCTAGTGCCTTTAGTTATGCATTCTCAGTGAGTTTATCATAAGTCTGGGCACTTTGATCACTGATTTTCTTTCATTCCATGGAAAAATCCTTTATTCTCTCGACTGTGCTCCAGGCAGTCGCTTCTCTTTGATCTCTGACATCCTGCGGAGTGCTGGGCACTGTGCAAAGCTCTAAATCTACTATTCTTTGCTATAGCTATTGGATGGCTTCCGCAAGATGCTCTACTTGATGCTCAACCCGGTATTCTTTTTGTGTCTCTAAGCCTATCACAAAGTGAATTTCTCTATTGACAACTTCTTTTACCTCGAGTTACCCTGCGAGAAATTGTTCATTTTCTAGCTAGATTTGTGCTTTGTCCTCGTCAAAATTTGTCTAGAGAGAAATCTTCTCCTTCTCTGCAACTTCAAGTACTCCTTGTACTTGTGTCAAATCCTGGGTGGATTTTTCTATTTCCTCTTGTTCTCATCGAAGGTGAGCTTCAGTTGCATCTACTAGTCGACAGAGTTGGGCTGGCTCATGTCCCAATTCTTTTTCTCCCGATGGTAGGGGTGCAATGGAGACTAGGCGACTAGAATGAAGAGCCTGCTGTACCCCTCAGAGCTTGACCTCAATTCTATCATACATTTCCTCCTACTTCACTCCTTGTTTCTCCGTGATTTCCAGTGAAGCGTCATTTAGAGCTGCTATGATGAAGTCAAAGTCATCAGGAGTAAGTGTAGTCTACATATTGGTCACGGTGGCTCTTGATTGCTTCCAGAAAGAAGGTTTCAGGGGAGAAACCTTCCTCTTCTTCAAGGGGTCAGCCTCGTCTTTGGGCGGTGTGACTTCTCCCTTATTTTGTTGAGATTCTCTATCCTTCATCTCTTCTATATCGCCATCACCTCCTCGCTCAGGTAATATGGAAGCAGTCTTCCCTGAGGCATTGCTTAAATCTTGGACCTCTTAAGTCTTTTATCTTCTGCTGGTTCGAGGTGTGTTCTGTTCTTTGTGAGTGGTCTCTATCCTGTCCATTTTAGGATCAAACATCTCTGCAGGGTCAGTGGGGATAAGGATGTCCGTGGACCAATCCTTAGTGATCTCCTCTAGGTCCTTTTCTGTAATTTTATAGTTCAACTAGAGCTGTTCCTCGTGTTCATCGGCTCACACTATAATGTAAATGAAATGCCAATCTGCACTGGACTTCATCAGGGGTCGAGACCTCTATAAGGTGTTCAGAGTCATGTGAGGCTCAACTTCAATGGCTCTCTTTAGTTGAAGGTAATAGGTATGAAAAAAAATGTTCAACTGCCACTGTTTGTTCATATCACTCGAATGCCAAAGGGTAGAGAACCTCACAACAAGTGGCTCAAATGGTTCAATATCCGAGAAGGTCACACCTTTCGACATTTCCCAGGAAAAAAACATGATAAGGATTAGGAGCCAGCTGAAATGGAATTCGTAGCCCTGATCCTGGGCTTCGGGACAGTCTAGCTCAAGTTGGTTGACTAGGTACTTCACCCAACTGATCTGCAGGCCTTCCACACACTTTCCCGTGAGGTCGATGACAAATCCTGTGACCTGTGTGGGTCAGTTCTTGCATACCATCTTTCCAGCTATTAACTGACATGCTAGGCGCACTGCACCATTATGAATGGAGGCAATCTTGTAGCCTCGCATCCCCTTCTCGACGTCGTCATATGTGTCCTTAATATTTTGTGCTAGCGCACGATCTGTGGCTTTTCCTGGGTAGAACTCCTATGGGTCAAGTCATTGCATACTCAAGTTTGTGATCCTATGGATTAGCATTGGATCGACTGTAATACGATGGTATAGCCACAAATAGTTGCCATGGTAACACGATAGTAACAACTTGACACATGCATTGATTTCTTGGTGTCTTCCGAAATGTGGGATTTTCATGACATTTAACAAGGTGGACTGCGCGAGGTTCATCATCCATGAATGAGGGATGATCTTTGAGTTCTTTCCCTTTGTTATAGTTAGGTACTTGTATGGGGCGAGCATGTTATGATTCTTGCGATCTCCGAGGTTGAAGTCACTGAACTTCAACGCTGCGATCTTCTCTTGTTGTGCTCGAACTACGCATATCCCCTTCGAGAGGTACATAGTGACCATGGTGTACTCGAAATATTTGGGTACATTGTCATGACCTACCACGCTGGCTAGAGGAGGGATATAGTCGGGTAATATAGATGGGATCAACTTCGCATTGGCTAGATCGTCTCTGTGCTTGGTTCACTTTTCTGCTGACGATCGGGATGATCTGGCTCCATGAGCAGTTGAAAGAGAGGTTTGCAGTACTCTTGTTGATGATGCTTGTATACCTAAATACATTGATATTTCTCTTTCGGTCATGAGTTCAATGAGAACTTCCTCGAAAATTTTCTCTGCAATGCTGAATTCGCCCGACATACACACGCGGGGTTGAAGGTCTCGGGTTCGAAGAGTAATCTCTCAATGCCGTGGGATAGATGGAAAAAGCGCGATGATTATTGTGTGAAATCAAATAATCCATGGGCTCAAATTAACGGTTAGAAAAAGTGTTCTTCGTGCATGGCGCAACGAGATAAATAGATACTTGGTAACAAATCTGTTACAATGGATAAGAAGCCTTCATTAACTTAGTTTTGTCCATTACGGTGTGGTACCAATGGTCTGGTGGCAAGCTGTCTGACCATTAATGCCTTTCTTCCCATTCGAGGCATCATTCTAATAGATATATTGTTCACAACGAATATATTTCTTCGCCATGGATAAGTTCCATGTGACGTTGTTATGATATGCCGATGAGGTTCCATTTTTTCAAATTTGCTTTCTGCGAAGTTTCCTCTGGAACCTTCTATAATTTTTCAATCTTGGCTCTCTTTTTTCTTAGCTTTCTAGCCTTTTTCCCAATGAGTTTTATCTCAATATTCCTTTTTCCATTTTGATTCTTATCTTCTTTTGGCATAGTAACTTCGCGCTGTTGAGATTCTTTCCTAGAAATCAGGGGTAATACTTCATCTGTATCTGGAATAGGTACTGCAATCTTCTGTGGGACTTCTAGTGTTATTCCAACTTCAACATTCCAGTATTTGGTTTCAAATAGCTTTGCTCGGTTCTCCTGTTCTTCAATAAAGTGTGTAATCCTTCTTCTCATGAAATCTTTTATCTCTTGCTTCTTTCATTCTAAGACTTCTTTTTCTTCCCTTCTGGTTTGATCTATTTCAATCCAAGGTTTTTCGAGCAACATAGTAAATGGAGCACTGCCCTTAATAAATTTAACAATTTCAAATTATTCCTCTGTCGAAGTTCCATTGGCACTCATAGATATCTGGGTAAGCTTTCCACATAGTTTTATCAACTTTCCTCTGAATAGTCCTATTCCTCCCAATGAAGGAATCATAGCAGGCTCTCCTAAAGTTTCCCAAGTTCTTTTTGTCATAATATTCACCTGTGTTTCTTCATCCATAACAAAGTCAATGTCAAATTCTCCTATTCTTGCTTCAATGCATTCTTTTTCTTTGAAGACATCTGATAAACTGATATGTCAGTGATCATTCAAGGTTTTTGTTATCTTTAGCAATACTTTCTCTAATTCTTTCTGTGGTTTTTCCCTGGTTTTAGTTGCTTGATCTTTCTCATGGCCTTCTTGTGTCATATTCATCCTTTCAAGATGAGAACTCATTCTAGGGAAATCCAAAAATTCATGGTCCAAAGATTTGCAATAGAGGCAACTAGATCTTCTTCGAGGGCATTCCTTAGCAATATGTCCTGGTTTTCTGCAACTGTAGCAAAGGGTTAATCCTCTCTTTCTTTTAAATTCTCCCCAACCTCTCCTGTACTGCGCACTAGGATTATGCTAGCTAACCTGCAAAAAATTATTTCTATGGTCCTACATCCATTCGTTAGTCCAAACATTCTTTCTATGCATGGGTATAACATATTTTTCACTATTCTGATAAGATCTACTCATATAAAATCTTCTTTCTTCTATCAGTGCCCTAGTTTTCAATCTAGGGCAAATCTTATCAAACATGCCTAGATCCATACTTTAGAAACACAAATTTCCACTAATATTACTTCTACAGAGCACAAAGCTTTCAGATCTAAAATTTTTCACTATTCTTACCTTTATCAGAGCACAAAGCATTCATATCTTACCTCTTTTCTTCAGATCAGACTTCTTTTCTTTAGCACAAAGCTTCACAAACTAGGTAGAGTACTGCACACTAGAGCGACATGTCTACGCACAGAGCTTTCATAATTTCAGGTTGGATTTTTGCACAAAGATTCTTCTTTCTCAGTTCCCAGCAATCACAGTTTCAGGTCCTGGAAACAGAACCATTTTTTAGCATAGGGGCAGACCCATGGTTCAATTCTACAACAAAGCACCAACAAAACCCTAACTACCAGCCCTTTTGGCAACACTTGCGAAGCAGATGAAGTCTCACTTGAGGTAGAGGCATGGGTGGTTGTAGGAATTAGATGTTTGCAACCTTAGTTGGGACACAGATATGTGATTCTAATTGCTTAACAGAGCACTCATCAGTTATACTTGTCAATATTCAGTTCTTAGATACAACGCAGTTAAACTCTAATTACAACACAACACAATATCCAACCAGATCTAGCATCTAACAACACTTAGCATGACGAAACAGATTAGGTCTTAACAGATTCAACACTAAGCATATGTATATCAGTCAGATCTAACATCCATCCATATTATTAAGCACTAAGCATCAACAGATCATTCATCTATATTAAAGCACTAAGAACATTAACATATAATCATATCAACACATTGCACAAAGTAGAGAAACACAACATATACGTGATTCACCCCCCTTGGGGCTACGCCCACCAACTCTTTGTCTTATTTATTAGCTTCTTCAATAGGTTACCTTCACAGAGCCACAAAAACCCTACTCTGCATAGGACATGATATCTGCACGCACCTCGCTAGATCCTCCTTCCCCGAGCTAGATTACCGCACTAATCCCTCTATAGTCACTTGCACTCATCTCTACAAGCTTCACACAGTATGCATAGAGCACTGGAAATCCTTCGATCACATACATCTATCACTAACACTTAGCACATTGGCCTAACATCACATAGATGCAACCCTAGCACTTAGCACAACTTGCAACTGCTTCCTCTTTAATTGCCTAGCCTTCTATTTATACATTACAAAATATGCCTAAACATAGGTAAACCCATGGGCCAACATCCCATACCCATTACATAATACAAAACCCCAAAAAGGACACAAAAGGGGCCGAGATCCTGCAATCTCTGCTTCTTCTTGCACTCCTCCTTCGACAGGTTGTCGAAGTCCCAAAATAGGTCAAACTTGACCAAGGATCTCCCAAAACTTGGTCAAAGGCCAATAGTCTCTATACGTATCTTGTATATCTATCTCTTAGAAGATAATATGTTCCAAGAAGAACTATACTTATGGAAGAAAAACAATATAAGGATTGCTATCATTATGACTACAAGTTAGACAATACACATGAAATAATGAAGTACATCAAACAAATCATGTGGAAGTTACTACATAAGTAACAACTGCAAGATAAGCTGAAATCAATAATAAAAAAGAAATTGGAGAAATACTTATGACATCTTGCAGAAGAAAATAAGGATGCATATGGAAGCATGGATTATGTTAGATGGAGGGAGCCGATTATATACTTCCAAAAGAAAAACATGCACTCATATATGAAGCAAGGATTAGGAGGGAGCTAATCCTATGATCCATTGAAGATGATGGAGTATATATCCATGGTAGAAACCATGAAAATTAGTACGTATTTAGTTTGACTTCATAAGAATCCTTATTCAAGTATCCCTGGCTATCCATCCACATCCATGATCCTACGATGGAAAGAAAAAGTTGGAATATTCAGAGCATGGAATCTATAGAAAACTCCATGGACCCAAGAGCTAAAGAAAAACATGAGGAAGAACATGGAGATTCCAAGAAATAAAGAGAAGCCAGAACAACTAGTCATTGTATCGAGAATCAAAAGACTACCAACTTGATAGGAACTCACTAAAATAAATCAAGCAGAGGAACTGAAAGTTGTGATGAAGAACAATGTATATGAATGTAAGCATTGCAATATCTAGAACTAGAGGTTCTCCCAGATGGAGGAAGAAGACTATGATGATTACTTGTTCTAGTAAACCAGACATACCTCTACATGAGTCATTATTTCATCCACAATATCCATGGGTTAGAGTTATACATTAGATGAATGCAAAGACTGTTCTCCAGAGCAATTGAACAAAAAGTGTATGAAGAGAAACCTCAAGGCTTTGAGGTATACCAAAAAGAGATCCTTGTATGCAGATGGAAGAAGACAACTTGGTGGAAGAACCTTCAATGCAAAGAATAAGCGTGGTTAAGAATTTCTATAACAAATATATTGTATTAGAATGGTTACTTAGAAGCTCAGGATGATGGATCGCTAATCCATGACAAACTCTCATGATGGAAAAATAAGTACCACTTGGATATGTTCCAATTTGACCCTTGTCACGATGTTATGAGCTAGTAGGAAACAAAATATGAATCCAACAATGGTATACTTTATTGATCAGAGCTATATGAAGCCTTTAGAGAAAACCAGTGGTCCAGAAAAACCAAAGTAAATTTGAGATCAAGCATTACATTCTCTGTGATGAAGTCCATAAAGGAAAAAGTGGTTCTCCAATATATATCTCCACAGATAGGAAGATAAGCATACATTTTGGTAAATGTTCTGTCCAAGATGAAAGAGTTTGCGTACTCAAGCTGGAGCGCATGGAGACAACTTCCTTATTGAAAAAGGAAGAGATGACTCCCAGGTTGGGAGGGAGAACTGATGTGTTATTTATTTATGGACATTCATTTTTCAGTTTGAAAAATGGTCAAGTATGAGAAGTTCCTTTCCATTTCAGAAAGTGGTTTGAGATTTTTGACAGACAGACATTTTCCAGTTCGGAAAATGATCTAGATCGAATGGTCATTTTTGTAATGAAAATGGTTTGATGGATTGTTGATGTACCATAGACAATGATTTTCCATTGTGGTTAACATGGGGAATGGTCTAGGGAAGTCTCTCTTCTTGAGGGTTACTCAAAAAGACTGGCCCACCTCATTGGACAATCATTATTTTGAAGCTCACAATTGTGATTAGTTTTGAAGAATGGTTCATTTTGGAGGTTGGTGCAGGACAATCATTTCCTTAGGAAATGGTCTAGACAATCATTCCTTAGGGCAGATTCATTCTATCTAGGTTGCACTTTTTTTAGTGCCAGAGGAATGGCCCAGGGTGGGGAATGGTCCAGGTTCAACAATCAGGGACATACATTCCCTAGGGTAGACTCATTCTCTCCAAGTTTCACTTTGTTTAGTGTCGAAGGAATGGCCCAGGGTGGGGAATGGTTTAGGCCCAAAAATTAGGACAATTATTCTTCCTTGCTTGAGAAGAATAAGTCCAGAGAGCTCATCATTGATGTTTTAACTTCTGAGGGTAGATGCTCTTCCAAGATTTCATAGATATGAGTGGAATAATGGCCCATATGATTCAATTTATATCATAACAATGCTTTCTGTGCAGGTTGATATCAGATGATTTTTATGGAGACTGCATGTCTTTGGATAGCAGATGTATGCTACTATGGTGGATGTGTTCCACTGATTGTGACTATACATCACAGATCAAGTATCTGTGTGCTACTTGGTGTGGTAGTGTACCACTGGATTGTAGTTGTGTACTAATATGAATATACACAATTGTGTTCTATTGAATGATATTGTTCCGATTTCCTTGAAGACTATCAACAATGTTGGAAATGATTATCAACTAGATGGATGATCAATGGACAGATATTTCCTAGACGAAAAATGGTCTAGGACATTTATTCTTCTAGGAAATATGTATGTATTAGAAGAATGGTTCTTGTGTCACTCTATGGAGTGAGTGACTTATCTATCACCATGTATGATTACTCAGATGGAGTATGGTTTCGAGAGATGATGCAGTTGATGATATTGATAGTGATGATGGTGCTCATGATCTAATCTTGAGATAGTCTGTACAACTATGATGATGCTATTGATTCAATGGTATGCTCATGATCAATACCATTGTCTTCAATACCTCCCTATCTAGGAGGGAGTGTTGATATTTTGGTAGTTGTGGGAGGTATTTACCTCCACATGTAAACTCGACGAGAATAGAATATTTTGAGAAGCAAGAAGAAACCCCAATGAGTTGGCTAATAAAACTAAAAGACAAGTCGACTCAAGAGGATAATTTGTATTAGGTTATTAGCCTCCAAGAGAAGAATTTGGACATAAGAAATAATATATACTGAATAAATAGGTATCCAGAATGAGAATTCGGCCCAGGAAGTTAGCCAGAATTAGTATAAATATAGGAGGCCAATCTTCATTCTCAGAATTGCAGAGCTCACTTGTGCACAGTGCAGTTAGCCAATTTTGTGCACAAGTTTGGAGGAGAGTTGTCGTTGGACTATCTCTTGGTTATGGTTTGGACTATCTGATAAGTTCTTGTTTGGTGTGATATCCTTGGAGAAAGGTGCACTACCCTTTGTTTGGCTATCTAGCTTAGGGTTTTCTTCCAGAAGGATTCTATGTCAAGTTTAAGGTGCTCGGAGGGTGGCTTCAGCCTATGGTTGGGTGACAATAGTAATATTGTCGATGGTAAAATGAGCACATCCATTATATTCTAACAGTTTCCTCATCAGAAAATGTCTCGTCCTGGATCATGAGTATAGAGACATACTGTACATTTTCTCGAGATGATACTTCTACATTTGGGAAAGTAATGTTTTCAATATCTACATCTAGGTCCATGTTATCCAATAATAAGTCATCTTCTTGGGCATGTGTCTCATCCCCTTCCTATTATGAATTAGTTCTTTTTATTTGACCTTTAGTTAATGGGGATTCTCTAGGTTCGCTTTGGGAGGGTTCCTCTCTTCATCATATCCTGAATTATTGCTTTGGATTTTTCTTGAGTGGGATGCTCCTAGCTATGGATTTACCTTTGGAAAGGTACTTCTCCTAGAGACAATTGTATATTGGACATTTTTATCATTCAATGGTCTACCTATTTTTATATGAAACTTTGTATTGTTTATGACAATTTTTATATCTTTAAAGTTTATGTTGACTTCTTGATTATTAGAATTATGACTGTCGTTTTCTTCCTCTTTACTGAAAAATGGATTTAAAAGTGTAGGTTTGAGCTCTAATGAAAGTAAGTGATTATAAAAAAGGTGATTGAGGTCAAAACCCTTAATTTAATCTGCAAATATTAAGTCAAAATTCTCAAAATAAGCAACATACTCATCTATTTTGGAAATTCCCCGGAGAAGAAATTCACCCACTTTCTACGGGAGAGGTATGAATTGATTTTTCTTTTTCTCAGAAAAAGTATGGAACCATAATTTATATTGTCGGGATATTTCAATGACAAACAATTTATCATATATATAATAGGGAAGGAAGATAAGTTTTTCAATAGAGCAGAAAACCCTGATGACATTATAATCTTCCATTTTTTCCAGAACTCCTTTTCCCTTCAAAAAAGATGCATCTTCCAACAATAACCGCAAAGTGTCTTCCCCAAATAACAATTTCTTGAATTTAGATACAAATTCTGAATACACCTCATAAAAATGATGGCTAACTCTCTACCTCCATAGAGCTTGGTACCACATAGTCATAGGGTCCACCTTTATTTTAATTCTCTAGGAAATGTTTAAGCCCTCAAAAGTATGACAATATGTAATGGAAAATATCAAATAAGATGACATGTAAAACCTTTTATCATACTTGAAATTAGTGAGTTGTGCAGTGATTTCATTCGAGATCATCTTCTCCTAGTCGAAGATAAAATTTTCATGAACAACGAAATGCAATATGTACAATGCCAGTCGAGGATTTTTTTCTGTAGAATCCTGACCAACAATTCAAGTAAATAACTGGGAAATTTCCTTATAAGGATTATTTAAAGAACTTACCTAAATTCTTGATATATCTTCAGGAATTTTCACAGGGTCATGCAAATATTCTTGAAGAAACTCTAATCCATTGTTCTTTCTTTTTAGGAAGTTTGTCGCTTCCTCTCCTTTATAGACAAGGTTCAACTATGTCAATTTCAACATTTCTCTAAATATTGAAGGTGCCAATGGGATATGAGAACTATTCTACAATGCAATGACTCTTCTATTTTGAATGAGCTTATCGATGCACCAGGTGATGATGTTCTTGCACTCCAATACTTCTGGAACAAATCCAACGAGAACTATTCCTGACAACCATACTTTGTTGTTTTCTCTATCCAACAATTTTGAGTAATACTAGTAGGAGCGGGACCAATGATAATTTTGATCTTTGCTAGTAAAGAGGTTCATAGTATCCCCATAAAATGACTATTTTCTCATGGTTGTCCCAACGAAGCTCACCAAATATTTCTTGAACTATTATTTTTCACTGTAAAATGAACTTGAGTTAGATTTCTTTAAGTTAGATTTATTTTTACATAAACATTAACTCGAAATAACTGTTACTAGCCTCGGTAACAACATCATTAATTAGCGACCACTTCACAATAAATTTAGTAGTTGGGGTCCATAGGGATAACGATAAATGTGACATCGAACAATGTGAAGGGAAAGGTGGTGGTGGAGAGTCGGGGTTAGTGATTATTATGAAAAGTTAGATATGTGAGTCCGAATATCCAAAATTCTGAGAGTCTAAGTGTACGAAATGGATAAGTATCAGGAATTATCAAGTGGATAATGGAGAGAGTGGAAATTCATCACGTAGGTTCACAGGTCTGAAGGTCCGAAAGTTTGAAATGAAAAATCATTCTAAGTGTTGGGTAGACTTATACATAGGTGAATGGACGATAATTCAAGTACGAGAGTGAATCCATGTGAATCCAAACCATTAGACACATATATGAAACATTTTTTCATGTATATAGTATTATAAGCGTGAATATAAAAAAATCTCATTGAGTGAAATACATATATCATCCAAAATACATCTTCATTGAGGCTCTATATACCTTGCAAAGTCCAAAAATAATCATACTATAGTCTACAATAAAGTAAAAATACATAATCATCTAATTTTGTTTTTTGGGGAGAAGGAAGTGTAATAGTGCAAAACAAGTCAATTTGACTAGTTTTGACCAATTTTGGTTTGAACCAATTGTTTATGACCAATTCAAACTAGTCAAATTAAATATGAACTAGTTTTGGACCAGTTCATACCAAAGCAAGTCATTTTTTACTTGAGGGGTCTATTATATCTTTAAAACCCCTAGAAATTATCCAACTAGATGGTTTATCCTATTCCAATTAAGTTCTTATAAAATTGACACCATCTATGAGATGTCCCAAATTATAATCTTCCCAATACAGAGCATCAACATATTTACATGATACTTATGTAGATCCATTTTGGATAAAGAATACCACAAAATGCTACCTCATGACATGTTACTAGGTAGATTAAAAAATCTCTTTTGTATTTTTCACCATGAAGAATCCAAATCTAGATGTGATTTGATTAGCGAAGAAGTAGAGTTTAAATCTCTTATTGAAGAGGATGAAAAAAATGAACCTCTCCCAAATCTAGAAATTTTGAGTTTTGTGAATAAATCTTCAAATATTCTAGAGATAAAAATCTCTACCTTGTCTCTCATATGAAACACATTTCTTTTATTGTAAAATGCATTGATCGGTAAGTTCATGGGCCAATGTCGATTCACAGGGTCATAGAAATCTTGTTGGAAGAATGTTGCATCCATTGATGCAAATGATCCCTCAAATTATTCCTTTCTAAAAAATGATACATAACCTTTCTCTTCCAACTAAAGGAAGACAAGGATTTAATATTCTAAAGTGGCCCTTATTTTTTGGGCCCAAAAAGGTTATATTTGAATCAATGGATGATGGATTTCAATCCAGAGGAAGATATCTCTAGGGTAGTTTCAGTTTGGATCTACCTCCCACATCTTACCTTGATATTTTGGGATGATATGACCTTTCAACTCATTAGCAATAACATAGGAACATTTTTGGACAAAACAACCACAAAATATTGCTAATACTCTTGTGTGAGAATTTGTTTGGAAGTGGATATTTCAAAGGGTATCCTAGAAGCACTCCAATTGAATTTAATGGATGATTTCATATCTAGGAGTTGGAATTTCATTATCTCCCTTT
>ML786888.1:253591-276228 GCA_009831015.1 Picea engelmannii | reverse complement strand
GTCGTAATTGTACCTCCTAGTCTCCTATATATACCAAGTAGACATTTTCATTTGGAATCATCTTGTAATTGGACATTTATGTGGGCATAAGGAGGTTGCCCCATTGAAGAGGATTATTATCTGAATTTCTCTCTTTTTCAAGGCATTGAGTACTTATTTTGAGGTTTTTCTATGCTATATTGATATTTGGTTCTTAACAGATTACCCATATGTCTTTGTACTTTTTCAAGAATAATGTCAGGTCCAGTGCTCGTTTCAATCATGATTTCCTCCATTTATGTATCTTTAGTCATTTCTTCTTCTAAGGTGTCCATTTGGGAGGATTTGATGGAAAATTTCACACTTGGTGGCATGGAATTATTATAACAACCTAGTAGTACTGGATCATTAGTCCTTTTATCTTCACAAATCTTATTCATAATTTTATTGAATTTGAGATTGAAATCCCGTATCCTATAATTCATATTTAGACAAATTTGAGTAAATTAGTGAGAAGAGTATGATACATGATTGGGGGAGTGAACATAGTCAGGAACATGGTTTCGAGATCATTGAATGAACAAATTGATATGGTGGGAAATGTTGTGTACCATTCATAGGATTGAAACAATAAGGCTTGGAGACACAACCTTGCAGTACATTGTCATACTCCACAAGATGGAAATCACAAACATCCAGGAACAAATCGACATGTCTCTTAGCATCGATTGTTCCATCCCCATAAATGTTTTTCAAAGTACCTTTAGGAAGAATATGAAGCTCGTGTTGTTCACCTTGAAGGTCAAGAGGAGAATCTCTTATCCTTATGATATTTCTGAATCTTCACCTTTCTTCATGTCTTCTTTCCTCTCATCTTTCTTCATCTGGTTCTTCACATCTTTCACATCTTTCTTCATGCAATTATTCACGTCTTTCTTCCATGTCCAAAAGCTTCTCCTTTTCGTCAAGAATATATTTTTCACTTTTTGAAATATGTAGTTGCTTACTTTTGCTTCTAGTGATCGATCCTTTTTATTTGTCCATCTTCAATTCTTGCCTTTCTCTCGAGCTCGTTTTTTCATTTATCCAGTCTTGTCTTTCGTCTCTTCTTTGTCTTCAAAGAATTTCTCTTTATTCTTCTTGAACCAATGTCTCCCAATATATTTCTAGTCTTCTCTCGTTCGAGCAGTCATTATCACAAGATTATATAACCGATGAAGAATACTTCGCTGATTATTCAGTCCAATATCCAACTGGGGCTAGTTGGCTTGAGGTGCAGTCATATAATTTTAGAATATAGAACCAGATATTGAATCTTTAAATCTGTCCCCAATATGGTTGCCAAAAATGTTAACGCTTGAATCCGTCAGGATTGAAATGGAAACCTCACGAGGATATGGATTGTCTTGCATTTATATAGAGGTGGTGCTCCTCTTTGTCTTACGATATTCTTAATAACTTTAGATAAAGAAATAATATAGGACCTTAAGATAGTCCAATATTTTATGCTCAAAGAAAGGTTAAAATGCTGAAAAATAAAATATTTATTAAAACAAAATTCCTAAGAAAGGACCAAGAACTGCACACATCACACATTGTAGAAAATAAACAAAATTTCCTCACATCCATCATAGTGAAAATAAATATTTTTGATCACATAAAAATAAAAGAAGATGGCCCAAACGTATAAGAGAAATTTTATAGAGTAAATAATTTTATAGCTCAAAATAAGATTATGATGAATCGATTTCAAATAATTTATACTTAGTACTTAGAGTTATAAAATATAGTTAAAACTGATCCCGAATTAGTTCTCTAGGATTTCTAAAAAATAATGAAGTTTATTACAATGCTTTGAAATTAAAAGGCATTTGTCTAGAGGACTTGGATTGGGGCTCCCGAGGACCATAAAGAAAACATATACAAGAAGGTAGGATGTAAAAATAAGAAGGTGGGAGGGTGTCGAACAACAAAATCTGGAAAGAAGACAAAGATAAAGTTATTAGGATTCGGTTAACTTTTCTATTCAAAGAAGAATAATAACTAGATGAAAACTGATAAAGAAAGAAGCATGTGATTAGTATGGAATTACTATGATGGTATCTCTCCCTTTTCATTTGATTTCTTCTGCTTCCTTTATACTCTCGTTGGTTATGGTTTGATTACCGATCATAAATACCTCTGCTGGAATTTCAGAGATCTTGGTGATTGAGGTATTCAACCATTCTTGAATAAAGTCCCTTAATGTAGCAACAATTACTTCTTTTTTTATCTTAACATTAAACAACTCCTTTTCAATCTCCCTAAGATCAACATATAAATTTTGTAATATATTTTCAATGTCTTCATTTTTATTTGTATATTCAACAAGCCAACTGCCAATGCCATCATGTGTAGATTCCATCATATTAACAAACTTTTCAACCGATGTCCTTTTTAATTCTTCAATCCGCTCTTCAAAATCTGTCGAGTCATGAACATAGAATTTGAAAGACACTTAGGGTCTGAGACTTCAATGGTGGTTATAGCGATGTCCAAATCAAGAATTTGTAAGTAAGATTCATTTTTCCTCCTTCATAGTTCAATCAATTGAGTTATCAGACCTTTTAATACATTAATTTGTTCCATCCAACAAGATTTCAATTGTTTGATGCAACTCAAAGACGATATATTTTCTTGTTTTCTTTGCCATTGGTGAAACTTTCATTGTAAACATCACAACTCCGTTAGTATAGAACCCGTCATCATTTTTAAAATCTTAGTTTAAATACTCCTTGGTATTTTGAATTCTTAAACCAAGAGAAGCAAAAATATTTTTCATATCCCACAATTTTACAATTAATGACATTCTTTTCATAATATTTTGTTCAACAAAATGTCGGGTGGCCGTGATTAAAAATGGAAATTACTTTGACCCTCAAACTTGATTCTGGGTTTTCTTGAAGACTCTTTCCAGGATGAATCATGGAAATGGGAGAAGCCAGAATAGGTGGAGACATGAGGGTTGCCTCCAACTCTTTAATTATTTCTTTGAACAGGGAATTCTCTTCTTCCATGTGTGCAATTGAAACATTAAGTGCGTCCCCTGTAAATCTATGAATGTATGATAATTTTGAAGTTAGCGTGTCTCTGGTATCAATAGTAGACCATAGATTCCCACTCTTACTCTTTGTAGTTCTTTCAAAAGCTAATTTCTTTGATTCTTTATCAAAGGATGCATTTTGTACAACAATTGTTTTTGTTGATATTGTGGTAGTTGCCGGAGGTATTTACCTCCACGTGTAACCCTGACGCGAATAGAATATTCCGGGAAGAAAGAAGAAACCCTAATGAGTTGGCTAATAACCCTAGAAGA
The DNA here is from genome assembly GCA_009831015.1 of Picea engelmannii. Classification (NCBI taxonomy): domain Eukaryota; kingdom Viridiplantae; phylum Streptophyta; class Pinopsida; order Pinales; family Pinaceae; genus Picea; species Picea engelmannii. The sequence goes on along the minus strand of ML786888.1, from coordinate 272,894 downwards.
CAAGTTGGCTCAAGAGGATAATTTGTATTAGGTTATTCGGCTCCAAGAGAAGAAGTCATCCAGAAGAAATAATATATATTGAATAAATAGGTACCCAGAATGAGAAGTCGGCCTAGGAAGTTAGCCAGAATTAGTATAAATATAGGAGGCCAGTCTTCATTCTGGCAGGCATTCTTAGAATTGTAGAGCTTACTTGTGTGCACTGCAATTAGCTAGTTTTGTGTGCAAGTTTGGAGGAGAGCTACCGTTGTAGCTGCTGCAGCTAGTAGATTAAGTTTTGTCTTGGACTATCTCTTGGTTATGGTTTGGACTATCTGACCAGTTCTTGTTTGGTGCACTATCCTTGGAGAAAGGTGCACTACCCTTTGTTTGGATATCTAGCTTAGGGTTTGCTTCTGGAATGAATCTCTGTCAAGGTTAAGGTGCTCGAAGGGTGGCTTTGGCCTATGGTTGGGTGACAATAGTGATATTGTCGATGGTAAAATGAGCATATCCATTATATTCTAACAGGTTCTGGGCCCACACCTCCTTCATTTAGTCTAACCACTGGAAGGGATTATAACCATAAGGATATTAAGCTCATTGAAGAACTACCGCTAGGGTTTCTAATAGGAGCAGTCACAAAAGAACTGTTGCTAGGGTTACTAGCAGGTGCATTTGCAGAAACCATAATCCTCTCGTTGAGGCACCTTAAGTGAAGGGATTGACCTAATTTCTAGATATACCAGTGCTCCCTAGCCTAGCACATCTCTTGGTACTCTCAGCAAGACAAGACATCAAGTTTGAGTTTTTGGTCAAATCTAGGTTGACCAAGTCAAAGAAGCCATGACCTACTCCATGAAGTCAGAAAAAAATTTAAATGGAGCTTCTAACTTTAGAGCGTGGAAGACAAGGATTGACCTCATCCTTGCCAAGAATAAAGTGCTAGATATCGTGAAATGAAATATAGTAGAACCAGAGTTTGAAGAAGGAAAAGAGAAAGAACCGTAGTACACTGCAGTTATGGAAAAGTTCAAAGATGGTGACATCAATTCCATGAGTATTATAGTGGACTCTATAAAATACCACTTGATAACCTACATATCCCATCTTGACTCATCAAAGAATATGTACAATTCCCTAACAAAGCTCTTCTCAATTCGAAACATTTGACAAGTAATGATTATGAAGAATGAGCTCCATGACATGAAGATGAATGATGATGACAACATAGCATCATACTTTGTGAAAATATCTCAGTTAAGATATCAACTAAAAGCTATTGAAGAGATCATTTTAGAGAAGGAATTGGTAAACATAGTACTCAATGGTCTTCCCAATACTTGGGATGCATTTTCCACAAGAATGAACACAAGGAAGGAGTATCCTACATTTGAAGAACTTTGGACTTGCCGTGCTCAAGAAGAATCAAGGACCAGTGCAAAAGAGAAACCTCAAAAGAAATACGATGATCAAGCCTTCACATCAAAGTTCAATCATTTTAGGAATAAAACGAAGTTTGTCTCCAGAAAGAAACCAAATCAAGAGAAAGATATGTCAAGAATACAATGCTTCAATTGTCGAAAGTATGGTTACTACAAGAATCATTGTTCCAAGTTAAATAAAAAGAAGGAAACACACAAAGCATCAATTGCTGAAGAAAGGGAACCCTCAAAGAAGACTAAGCAGGAAAAAAAAAACTTCTTCTAAGACAAGGTAACAATACTCTTCATAGTTATTGTACATATCTTGTTTGCATAGTCTCCGTTGGCACAGGAGCAGACCAAGGGTTCAACGCTACAACAACGCACCAACAAAACCCTAACTACTGACCCTTTCGACAACATCTGCGAAGAAGATGAAGTCTCACCCGAGGTAAAGGCATGGGTGGTTGAAAGACTCAAATGTATGCAACCTTAGCTGGGACATAGATATGTGATTCTAATCACTTAACATAGCACTCAACAATTATACTTGTCAATGTTCAGTTCTTAGCTACAACACAGTTAAACCCTAATTACAACACAATGCAGTATCCAACCGGATCTAGAATCTAACAACACTTAGCATGACAAAACAGATCAGGTATTAACAGATTCAACACTAAGTATATGTATATCAGTCAGATCTAACATCCATCCATATTATTAAGCACTAAGCATCGACATATCATTCATCTATATTAAAGAACTAAGCACATTAATGCATAATAATATCAACACATTGCACAAAGCAGAGCAACACAACATATACGTGGTTCACCCGCCCCTGGGGATACGTCCACTAACTATTTGTCTTATTTATTATCTTCTTAAATAGGTTACATTCACATAGCCACAAAACCCTACTCCACATAAGACATGAGATCTGTGTGCACCTCGCCAGATCCTCCTTCCCCGAGCTAGGTTACCATACTAAGCCCTCTACAATCACTTGCACTCAGCTCTGCAAGCTTCACACAATATGCATAGAGTACTTACAATCCTTCGATCACATAGATCAATCACTTGCACTTAGAACATTGTCCTAGCATCACATAGATGCAACCCTAGCACGTAGCACAACTTGCAATTGCTTCCTCTTAAACTGCCTAGCCTTCTATTTATACATTACAAAATAGGCCTAAACATAGGTAAAACCATGGGCCGACATCCCATACCCATTAAATAATCCCAAACCCCAAAAAGGACCTAAAAAGGGGCCAATATCCCCCAATATCTACTTCATCTTGCGCTCCTCCTTCAACAGGTTGTCGAAGTCCCAAAATAGGTCAAACTTGATCAAGGATCTCCCAAAACTTGGTCAAGGGCCAACATGCCCCCAACACTCACCTATGACTCGTCTCGAGTCACTCTGGTCTGGGTAGTTCTTCTTCGAAATCCTCGAGCTACTTTGACTTGTTGTTATGCCACAAACTTTTGTTTAGCGAACTCTTGGATGACTACCTCGTTCATGGGTCCTTCTAGGCATTGTTCTACTGCAACAACAACTTACTCCAGTTCTTCTCCTCGGCCTTCGATCTCAGTGAATAGTTGGTAGGCCTTGTCCTGTACAAATTGGAGTCTTTGATTCACTTCCATGAATTTGCTCTGAACGGTGTGAACCTGCTGCTGGGCAGTGCGCTTCTCCTGGGATCATTTCTTTCTTTCCACAGCTGACAGGGGTTTCAACTACGCATGTATTTCCTCTGCTTGCTGCTTCACCGCCTGGAGTTGTGACTCTAGTGCCTTTAGTTATGCATTCTCAGTGAGTTTATCATAAGTCTGGGCACTTTGATCACTGATTTTCTTTCATTCCATGGAAAAATCCTTTATTCTCTCGACTGTGCTCCAGGCAGTCGCTTCTCTTTGATCTCTGACATCCTGCGGAGTGCTGGGCACTGTGCAAAGCTCTAAATCTACTATTCTTTGCTATAGCTATTGGATGGCTTCCGCAAGATGCTCTACTTGATGCTCAACCCGGTATTCTTTTTGTGTCTCTAAGCCTATCACAAAGTGAATTTCTCTATTGACAACTTCTTTTACCTCGAGTTACCCTGCGAGAAATTGTTCATTTTCTAGCTAGATTTGTGCTTTGTCCTCGTCAAAATTTGTCTAGAGAGAAATCTTCTCCTTCTCTGCAACTTCAAGTACTCCTTGTACTTGTGTCAAATCCTGGGTGGATTTTTCTATTTCCTCTTGTTCTCATCGAAGGTGAGCTTCAGTTGCATCTACTAGTCGACAGAGTTGGGCTGGCTCATGTCCCAATTCTTTTTCTCCCGATGGTAGGGGTGCAATGGAGACTAGGCGACTAGAATGAAGAGCCTGCTGTACCCCTCAGAGCTTGACCTCAATTCTATCATACATTTCCTCCTACTTCACTCCTTGTTTCTCCGTGATTTCCAGTGAAGCGTCATTTAGAGCTGCTATGATGAAGTCAAAGTCATCAGGAGTAAGTGTAGTCTACATATTGGTCACGGTGGCTCTTGATTGCTTCCAGAAAGAAGGTTTCAGGGGAGAAACCTTCCTCTTCTTCAAGGGGTCAGCCTCGTCTTTGGGCGGTGTGACTTCTCCCTTATTTTGTTGAGATTCTCTATCCTTCATCTCTTCTATATCGCCATCACCTCCTCGCTCAGGTAATATGGAAGCAGTCTTCCCTGAGGCATTGCTTAAATCTTGGACCTCTTAAGTCTTTTATCTTCTGCTGGTTCGAGGTGTGTTCTGTTCTTTGTGAGTGGTCTCTATCCTGTCCATTTTAGGATCAAACATCTCTGCAGGGTCAGTGGGGATAAGGATGTCCGTGGACCAATCCTTAGTGATCTCCTCTAGGTCCTTTTCTGTAATTTTATAGTTCAACTAGAGCTGTTCCTCGTGTTCATCGGCTCACACTATAATGTAAATGAAATGCCAATCTGCACTGGACTTCATCAGGGGTCGAGACCTCTATAAGGTGTTCAGAGTCATGTGAGGCTCAACTTCAATGGCTCTCTTTAGTTGAAGGTAATAGGTATGAAAAAAAATGTTCAACTGCCACTGTTTGTTCATATCACTCGAATGCCAAAGGGTAGAGAACCTCACAACAAGTGGCTCAAATGGTTCAATATCCGAGAAGGTCACACCTTTCGACATTTCCCAGGAAAAAAACATGATAAGGATTAGGAGCCAGCTGAAATGGAATTCGTAGCCCTGATCCTGGGCTTCGGGACAGTCTAGCTCAAGTTGGTTGACTAGGTACTTCACCCAACTGATCTGCAGGCCTTCCACACACTTTCCCGTGAGGTCGATGACAAATCCTGTGACCTGTGTGGGTCAGTTCTTGCATACCATCTTTCCAGCTATTAACTGACATGCTAGGCGCACTGCACCATTATGAATGGAGGCAATCTTGTAGCCTCGCATCCCCTTCTCGACGTCGTCATATGTGTCCTTAATATTTTGTGCTAGCGCACGATCTGTGGCTTTTCCTGGGTAGAACTCCTATGGGTCAAGTCATTGCATACTCAAGTTTGTGATCCTATGGATTAGCATTGGATCGACTGTAATACGATGGTATAGCCACAAATAGTTGCCATGGTAACACGATAGTAACAACTTGACACATGCATTGATTTCTTGGTGTCTTCCGAAATGTGGGATTTTCATGACATTTAACAAGGTGGACTGCGCGAGGTTCATCATCCATGAATGAGGGATGATCTTTGAGTTCTTTCCCTTTGTTATAGTTAGGTACTTGTATGGGGCGAGCATGTTATGATTCTTGCGATCTCCGAGGTTGAAGTCACTGAACTTCAACGCTGCGATCTTCTCTTGTTGTGCTCGAACTACGCATATCCCCTTCGAGAGGTACATAGTGACCATGGTGTACTCGAAATATTTGGGTACATTGTCATGACCTACCACGCTGGCTAGAGGAGGGATATAGTCGGGTAATATAGATGGGATCAACTTCGCATTGGCTAGATCGTCTCTGTGCTTGGTTCACTTTTCTGCTGACGATCGGGATGATCTGGCTCCATGAGCAGTTGAAAGAGAGGTTTGCAGTACTCTTGTTGATGATGCTTGTATACCTAAATACATTGATATTTCTCTTTCGGTCATGAGTTCAATGAGAACTTCCTCGAAAATTTTCTCTGCAATGCTGAATTCGCCCGACATACACACGCGGGGTTGAAGGTCTCGGGTTCGAAGAGTAATCTCTCAATGCCGTGGGATAGATGGAAAAAGCGCGATGATTATTGTGTGAAATCAAATAATCCATGGGCTCAAATTAACGGTTAGAAAAAGTGTTCTTCGTGCATGGCGCAACGAGATAAATAGATACTTGGTAACAAATCTGTTACAATGGATAAGAAGCCTTCATTAACTTAGTTTTGTCCATTACGGTGTGGTACCAATGGTCTGGTGGCAAGCTGTCTGACCATTAATGCCTTTCTTCCCATTCGAGGCATCATTCTAATAGATATATTGTTCACAACGAATATATTTCTTCGCCATGGATAAGTTCCATGTGACGTTGTTATGATATGCCGATGAGGTTCCATTTTTTCAAATTTGCTTTCTGCGAAGTTTCCTCTGGAACCTTCTATAATTTTTCAATCTTGGCTCTCTTTTTTCTTAGCTTTCTAGCCTTTTTCCCAATGAGTTTTATCTCAATATTCCTTTTTCCATTTTGATTCTTATCTTCTTTTGGCATAGTAACTTCGCGCTGTTGAGATTCTTTCCTAGAAATCAGGGGTAATACTTCATCTGTATCTGGAATAGGTACTGCAATCTTCTGTGGGACTTCTAGTGTTATTCCAACTTCAACATTCCAGTATTTGGTTTCAAATAGCTTTGCTCGGTTCTCCTGTTCTTCAATAAAGTGTGTAATCCTTCTTCTCATGAAATCTTTTATCTCTTGCTTCTTTCATTCTAAGACTTCTTTTTCTTCCCTTCTGGTTTGATCTATTTCAATCCAAGGTTTTTCGAGCAACATAGTAAATGGAGCACTGCCCTTAATAAATTTAACAATTTCAAATTATTCCTCTGTCGAAGTTCCATTGGCACTCATAGATATCTGGGTAAGCTTTCCACATAGTTTTATCAACTTTCCTCTGAATAGTCCTATTCCTCCCAATGAAGGAATCATAGCAGGCTCTCCTAAAGTTTCCCAAGTTCTTTTTGTCATAATATTCACCTGTGTTTCTTCATCCATAACAAAGTCAATGTCAAATTCTCCTATTCTTGCTTCAATGCATTCTTTTTCTTTGAAGACATCTGATAAACTGATATGTCAGTGATCATTCAAGGTTTTTGTTATCTTTAGCAATACTTTCTCTAATTCTTTCTGTGGTTTTTCCCTGGTTTTAGTTGCTTGATCTTTCTCATGGCCTTCTTGTGTCATATTCATCCTTTCAAGATGAGAACTCATTCTAGGGAAATCCAAAAATTCATGGTCCAAAGATTTGCAATAGAGGCAACTAGATCTTCTTCGAGGGCATTCCTTAGCAATATGTCCTGGTTTTCTGCAACTGTAGCAAAGGGTTAATCCTCTCTTTCTTTTAAATTCTCCCCAACCTCTCCTGTACTGCGCACTAGGATTATGCTAGCTAACCTGCAAAAAATTATTTCTATGGTCCTACATCCATTCGTTAGTCCAAACATTCTTTCTATGCATGGGTATAACATATTTTTCACTATTCTGATAAGATCTACTCATATAAAATCTTCTTTCTTCTATCAGTGCCCTAGTTTTCAATCTAGGGCAAATCTTATCAAACATGCCTAGATCCATACTTTAGAAACACAAATTTCCACTAATATTACTTCTACAGAGCACAAAGCTTTCAGATCTAAAATTTTTCACTATTCTTACCTTTATCAGAGCACAAAGCATTCATATCTTACCTCTTTTCTTCAGATCAGACTTCTTTTCTTTAGCACAAAGCTTCACAAACTAGGTAGAGTACTGCACACTAGAGCGACATGTCTACGCACAGAGCTTTCATAATTTCAGGTTGGATTTTTGCACAAAGATTCTTCTTTCTCAGTTCCCAGCAATCACAGTTTCAGGTCCTGGAAACAGAACCATTTTTTAGCATAGGGGCAGACCCATGGTTCAATTCTACAACAAAGCACCAACAAAACCCTAACTACCAGCCCTTTTGGCAACACTTGCGAAGCAGATGAAGTCTCACTTGAGGTAGAGGCATGGGTGGTTGTAGGAATTAGATGTTTGCAACCTTAGTTGGGACACAGATATGTGATTCTAATTGCTTAACAGAGCACTCATCAGTTATACTTGTCAATATTCAGTTCTTAGATACAACGCAGTTAAACTCTAATTACAACACAACACAATATCCAACCAGATCTAGCATCTAACAACACTTAGCATGACGAAACAGATTAGGTCTTAACAGATTCAACACTAAGCATATGTATATCAGTCAGATCTAACATCCATCCATATTATTAAGCACTAAGCATCAACAGATCATTCATCTATATTAAAGCACTAAGAACATTAACATATAATCATATCAACACATTGCACAAAGTAGAGAAACACAACATATACGTGATTCACCCCCCTTGGGGCTACGCCCACCAACTCTTTGTCTTATTTATTAGCTTCTTCAATAGGTTACCTTCACAGAGCCACAAAAACCCTACTCTGCATAGGACATGATATCTGCACGCACCTCGCTAGATCCTCCTTCCCCGAGCTAGATTACCGCACTAATCCCTCTATAGTCACTTGCACTCATCTCTACAAGCTTCACACAGTATGCATAGAGCACTGGAAATCCTTCGATCACATACATCTATCACTAACACTTAGCACATTGGCCTAACATCACATAGATGCAACCCTAGCACTTAGCACAACTTGCAACTGCTTCCTCTTTAATTGCCTAGCCTTCTATTTATACATTACAAAATATGCCTAAACATAGGTAAACCCATGGGCCAACATCCCATACCCATTACATAATACAAAACCCCAAAAAGGACACAAAAGGGGCCGAGATCCTGCAATCTCTGCTTCTTCTTGCACTCCTCCTTCGACAGGTTGTCGAAGTCCCAAAATAGGTCAAACTTGACCAAGGATCTCCCAAAACTTGGTCAAAGGCCAATAGTCTCTATACGTATCTTGTATATCTATCTCTTAGAAGATAATATGTTCCAAGAAGAACTATACTTATGGAAGAAAAACAATATAAGGATTGCTATCATTATGACTACAAGTTAGACAATACACATGAAATAATGAAGTACATCAAACAAATCATGTGGAAGTTACTACATAAGTAACAACTGCAAGATAAGCTGAAATCAATAATAAAAAAGAAATTGGAGAAATACTTATGACATCTTGCAGAAGAAAATAAGGATGCATATGGAAGCATGGATTATGTTAGATGGAGGGAGCCGATTATATACTTCCAAAAGAAAAACATGCACTCATATATGAAGCAAGGATTAGGAGGGAGCTAATCCTATGATCCATTGAAGATGATGGAGTATATATCCATGGTAGAAACCATGAAAATTAGTACGTATTTAGTTTGACTTCATAAGAATCCTTATTCAAGTATCCCTGGCTATCCATCCACATCCATGATCCTACGATGGAAAGAAAAAGTTGGAATATTCAGAGCATGGAATCTATAGAAAACTCCATGGACCCAAGAGCTAAAGAAAAACATGAGGAAGAACATGGAGATTCCAAGAAATAAAGAGAAGCCAGAACAACTAGTCATTGTATCGAGAATCAAAAGACTACCAACTTGATAGGAACTCACTAAAATAAATCAAGCAGAGGAACTGAAAGTTGTGATGAAGAACAATGTATATGAATGTAAGCATTGCAATATCTAGAACTAGAGGTTCTCCCAGATGGAGGAAGAAGACTATGATGATTACTTGTTCTAGTAAACCAGACATACCTCTACATGAGTCATTATTTCATCCACAATATCCATGGGTTAGAGTTATACATTAGATGAATGCAAAGACTGTTCTCCAGAGCAATTGAACAAAAAGTGTATGAAGAGAAACCTCAAGGCTTTGAGGTATACCAAAAAGAGATCCTTGTATGCAGATGGAAGAAGACAACTTGGTGGAAGAACCTTCAATGCAAAGAATAAGCGTGGTTAAGAATTTCTATAACAAATATATTGTATTAGAATGGTTACTTAGAAGCTCAGGATGATGGATCGCTAATCCATGACAAACTCTCATGATGGAAAAATAAGTACCACTTGGATATGTTCCAATTTGACCCTTGTCACGATGTTATGAGCTAGTAGGAAACAAAATATGAATCCAACAATGGTATACTTTATTGATCAGAGCTATATGAAGCCTTTAGAGAAAACCAGTGGTCCAGAAAAACCAAAGTAAATTTGAGATCAAGCATTACATTCTCTGTGATGAAGTCCATAAAGGAAAAAGTGGTTCTCCAATATATATCTCCACAGATAGGAAGATAAGCATACATTTTGGTAAATGTTCTGTCCAAGATGAAAGAGTTTGCGTACTCAAGCTGGAGCGCATGGAGACAACTTCCTTATTGAAAAAGGAAGAGATGACTCCCAGGTTGGGAGGGAGAACTGATGTGTTATTTATTTATGGACATTCATTTTTCAGTTTGAAAAATGGTCAAGTATGAGAAGTTCCTTTCCATTTCAGAAAGTGGTTTGAGATTTTTGACAGACAGACATTTTCCAGTTCGGAAAATGATCTAGATCGAATGGTCATTTTTGTAATGAAAATGGTTTGATGGATTGTTGATGTACCATAGACAATGATTTTCCATTGTGGTTAACATGGGGAATGGTCTAGGGAAGTCTCTCTTCTTGAGGGTTACTCAAAAAGACTGGCCCACCTCATTGGACAATCATTATTTTGAAGCTCACAATTGTGATTAGTTTTGAAGAATGGTTCATTTTGGAGGTTGGTGCAGGACAATCATTTCCTTAGGAAATGGTCTAGACAATCATTCCTTAGGGCAGATTCATTCTATCTAGGTTGCACTTTTTTTAGTGCCAGAGGAATGGCCCAGGGTGGGGAATGGTCCAGGTTCAACAATCAGGGACATACATTCCCTAGGGTAGACTCATTCTCTCCAAGTTTCACTTTGTTTAGTGTCGAAGGAATGGCCCAGGGTGGGGAATGGTTTAGGCCCAAAAATTAGGACAATTATTCTTCCTTGCTTGAGAAGAATAAGTCCAGAGAGCTCATCATTGATGTTTTAACTTCTGAGGGTAGATGCTCTTCCAAGATTTCATAGATATGAGTGGAATAATGGCCCATATGATTCAATTTATATCATAACAATGCTTTCTGTGCAGGTTGATATCAGATGATTTTTATGGAGACTGCATGTCTTTGGATAGCAGATGTATGCTACTATGGTGGATGTGTTCCACTGATTGTGACTATACATCACAGATCAAGTATCTGTGTGCTACTTGGTGTGGTAGTGTACCACTGGATTGTAGTTGTGTACTAATATGAATATACACAATTGTGTTCTATTGAATGATATTGTTCCGATTTCCTTGAAGACTATCAACAATGTTGGAAATGATTATCAACTAGATGGATGATCAATGGACAGATATTTCCTAGACGAAAAATGGTCTAGGACATTTATTCTTCTAGGAAATATGTATGTATTAGAAGAATGGTTCTTGTGTCACTCTATGGAGTGAGTGACTTATCTATCACCATGTATGATTACTCAGATGGAGTATGGTTTCGAGAGATGATGCAGTTGATGATATTGATAGTGATGATGGTGCTCATGATCTAATCTTGAGATAGTCTGTACAACTATGATGATGCTATTGATTCAATGGTATGCTCATGATCAATACCATTGTCTTCAATACCTCCCTATCTAGGAGGGAGTGTTGATATTTTGGTAGTTGTGGGAGGTATTTACCTCCACATGTAAACTCGACGAGAATAGAATATTTTGAGAAGCAAGAAGAAACCCCAATGAGTTGGCTAATAAAACTAAAAGACAAGTCGACTCAAGAGGATAATTTGTATTAGGTTATTAGCCTCCAAGAGAAGAATTTGGACATAAGAAATAATATATACTGAATAAATAGGTATCCAGAATGAGAATTCGGCCCAGGAAGTTAGCCAGAATTAGTATAAATATAGGAGGCCAATCTTCATTCTCAGAATTGCAGAGCTCACTTGTGCACAGTGCAGTTAGCCAATTTTGTGCACAAGTTTGGAGGAGAGTTGTCGTTGGACTATCTCTTGGTTATGGTTTGGACTATCTGATAAGTTCTTGTTTGGTGTGATATCCTTGGAGAAAGGTGCACTACCCTTTGTTTGGCTATCTAGCTTAGGGTTTTCTTCCAGAAGGATTCTATGTCAAGTTTAAGGTGCTCGGAGGGTGGCTTCAGCCTATGGTTGGGTGACAATAGTAATATTGTCGATGGTAAAATGAGCACATCCATTATATTCTAACAGTTTCCTCATCAGAAAATGTCTCGTCCTGGATCATGAGTATAGAGACATACTGTACATTTTCTCGAGATGATACTTCTACATTTGGGAAAGTAATGTTTTCAATATCTACATCTAGGTCCATGTTATCCAATAATAAGTCATCTTCTTGGGCATGTGTCTCATCCCCTTCCTATTATGAATTAGTTCTTTTTATTTGACCTTTAGTTAATGGGGATTCTCTAGGTTCGCTTTGGGAGGGTTCCTCTCTTCATCATATCCTGAATTATTGCTTTGGATTTTTCTTGAGTGGGATGCTCCTAGCTATGGATTTACCTTTGGAAAGGTACTTCTCCTAGAGACAATTGTATATTGGACATTTTTATCATTCAATGGTCTACCTATTTTTATATGAAACTTTGTATTGTTTATGACAATTTTTATATCTTTAAAGTTTATGTTGACTTCTTGATTATTAGAATTATGACTGTCGTTTTCTTCCTCTTTACTGAAAAATGGATTTAAAAGTGTAGGTTTGAGCTCTAATGAAAGTAAGTGATTATAAAAAAGGTGATTGAGGTCAAAACCCTTAATTTAATCTGCAAATATTAAGTCAAAATTCTCAAAATAAGCAACATACTCATCTATTTTGGAAATTCCCCGGAGAAGAAATTCACCCACTTTCTACGGGAGAGGTATGAATTGATTTTTCTTTTTCTCAGAAAAAGTATGGAACCATAATTTATATTGTCGGGATATTTCAATGACAAACAATTTATCATATATATAATAGGGAAGGAAGATAAGTTTTTCAATAGAGCAGAAAACCCTGATGACATTATAATCTTCCATTTTTTCCAGAACTCCTTTTCCCTTCAAAAAAGATGCATCTTCCAACAATAACCGCAAAGTGTCTTCCCCAAATAACAATTTCTTGAATTTAGATACAAATTCTGAATACACCTCATAAAAATGATGGCTAACTCTCTACCTCCATAGAGCTTGGTACCACATAGTCATAGGGTCCACCTTTATTTTAATTCTCTAGGAAATGTTTAAGCCCTCAAAAGTATGACAATATGTAATGGAAAATATCAAATAAGATGACATGTAAAACCTTTTATCATACTTGAAATTAGTGAGTTGTGCAGTGATTTCATTCGAGATCATCTTCTCCTAGTCGAAGATAAAATTTTCATGAACAACGAAATGCAATATGTACAATGCCAGTCGAGGATTTTTTTCTGTAGAATCCTGACCAACAATTCAAGTAAATAACTGGGAAATTTCCTTATAAGGATTATTTAAAGAACTTACCTAAATTCTTGATATATCTTCAGGAATTTTCACAGGGTCATGCAAATATTCTTGAAGAAACTCTAATCCATTGTTCTTTCTTTTTAGGAAGTTTGTCGCTTCCTCTCCTTTATAGACAAGGTTCAACTATGTCAATTTCAACATTTCTCTAAATATTGAAGGTGCCAATGGGATATGAGAACTATTCTACAATGCAATGACTCTTCTATTTTGAATGAGCTTATCGATGCACCAGGTGATGATGTTCTTGCACTCCAATACTTCTGGAACAAATCCAACGAGAACTATTCCTGACAACCATACTTTGTTGTTTTCTCTATCCAACAATTTTGAGTAATACTAGTAGGAGCGGGACCAATGATAATTTTGATCTTTGCTAGTAAAGAGGTTCATAGTATCCCCATAAAATGACTATTTTCTCATGGTTGTCCCAACGAAGCTCACCAAATATTTCTTGAACTATTATTTTTCACTGTAAAATGAACTTGAGTTAGATTTCTTTAAGTTAGATTTATTTTTACATAAACATTAACTCGAAATAACTGTTACTAGCCTCGGTAACAACATCATTAATTAGCGACCACTTCACAATAAATTTAGTAGTTGGGGTCCATAGGGATAACGATAAATGTGACATCGAACAATGTGAAGGGAAAGGTGGTGGTGGAGAGTCGGGGTTAGTGATTATTATGAAAAGTTAGATATGTGAGTCCGAATATCCAAAATTCTGAGAGTCTAAGTGTACGAAATGGATAAGTATCAGGAATTATCAAGTGGATAATGGAGAGAGTGGAAATTCATCACGTAGGTTCACAGGTCTGAAGGTCCGAAAGTTTGAAATGAAAAATCATTCTAAGTGTTGGGTAGACTTATACATAGGTGAATGGACGATAATTCAAGTACGAGAGTGAATCCATGTGAATCCAAACCATTAGACACATATATGAAACATTTTTTCATGTATATAGTATTATAAGCGTGAATATAAAAAAATCTCATTGAGTGAAATACATATATCATCCAAAATACATCTTCATTGAGGCTCTATATACCTTGCAAAGTCCAAAAATAATCATACTATAGTCTACAATAAAGTAAAAATACATAATCATCTAATTTTGTTTTTTGGGGAGAAGGAAGTGTAATAGTGCAAAACAAGTCAATTTGACTAGTTTTGACCAATTTTGGTTTGAACCAATTGTTTATGACCAATTCAAACTAGTCAAATTAAATATGAACTAGTTTTGGACCAGTTCATACCAAAGCAAGTCATTTTTTACTTGAGGGGTCTATTATATCTTTAAAACCCCTAGAAATTATCCAACTAGATGGTTTATCCTATTCCAATTAAGTTCTTATAAAATTGACACCATCTATGAGATGTCCCAAATTATAATCTTCCCAATACAGAGCATCAACATATTTACATGATACTTATGTAGATCCATTTTGGATAAAGAATACCACAAAATGCTACCTCATGACATGTTACTAGGTAGATTAAAAAATCTCTTTTGTATTTTTCACCATGAAGAATCCAAATCTAGATGTGATTTGATTAGCGAAGAAGTAGAGTTTAAATCTCTTATTGAAGAGGATGAAAAAAATGAACCTCTCCCAAATCTAGAAATTTTGAGTTTTGTGAATAAATCTTCAAATATTCTAGAGATAAAAATCTCTACCTTGTCTCTCATATGAAACACATTTCTTTTATTGTAAAATGCATTGATCGGTAAGTTCATGGGCCAATGTCGATTCACAGGGTCATAGAAATCTTGTTGGAAGAATGTTGCATCCATTGATGCAAATGATCCCTCAAATTATTCCTTTCTAAAAAATGATACATAACCTTTCTCTTCCAACTAAAGGAAGACAAGGATTTAATATTCTAAAGTGGCCCTTATTTTTTGGGCCCAAAAAGGTTATATTTGAATCAATGGATGATGGATTTCAATCCAGAGGAAGATATCTCTAGGGTAGTTTCAGTTTGGATCTACCTCCCACATCTTACCTTGATATTTTGGGATGATATGACCTTTCAACTCATTAGCAATAACATAGGAACATTTTTGGACAAAACAACCACAAAATATTGCTAATACTCTTGTGTGAGAATTTGTTTGGAAGTGGATATTTCAAAGGGTATCCTAGAAGCACTCCAATTGAATTTAATGGATGATTTCATATCTAGGAGTTGGAATTTCATTATCTCCCTTTGAAGTAAAACATCTTTCATGAGTTTGGCCACTTTGACAAAGATATAAAAAAGGGAGTTGATCCATGCCTCCCTTAGAACAACCAATGAAAACAATCACGGGTAAATGTTTGTAGCCAACACTATTGAAAACTGTTGATCTTAAAGACTATTTTACGGTCTTTGAGTCAACCTCACGAGGATATAATCCCCTCGTGTATTTAAAGAGGTGGTACTCCTCTATCTATATGAAATATGTAGCTGATGTTCTTGAACTATACTGTCAAATGGGAGAAACAGTAAAAAGATAAAGAATGGATTCAACATAAAATAAATATATGCCCAACTTCATTATAACATCCCTCTGATACACATGCAAGTAGAATATGTAACCATATTTTCTCACAAGAAAGAGAGTGAAATGGAGTTGATCACTTCAAAGAACTTTAAATGAGTATTGCATTTAAAAATAAAAGAATGTGATGAGAACACTCCAAAAATATCATACTCAGAAATCTCAAAGTCTAATAAATCATTAAATTTATGCCCCAAATTAGTTCTCCAGGGAGTTCAATACATAAAATATATGTCACATTACAAATCATTTCAGTAAATTGTTTGACTAATGCTCATAAATAAAGCCTGCCAAATGCAATAACTAAACCTCCATGAATATATTATACAACAATGGTTTAAATTATCAGTTATATATATGGATGTAAAAATAATCCTATTGATATTTTAGGAAAAGGCTTGGAATAATAAAATAAAAACACTCAAAAACTTGGCGTTATGGTCATTCTCGGACATATAAACACAAAGCCATGAGAAAAATCGAGCAACATAAGAAGAAGTAAGAAAATAGATATTTTTATTTGCGGATGAGAAATTCGGCTGCATACTGAAGGATGAGCAATGCTATTTGAATAAACTGACCATTTCTTTGATAGTTCTCTCCTCTTAAAATCTTCTCCCAATGCTTCTTTGAAACACTTTTCCCTAACAATTAGGGTTTTTGTTCTTTTGGAAGTTTCCCACGTGCTTCCTCTTTTTTGAATAAATATTAGATCCTTTTAAATAAATTATTGATTAAATACTTATTAATGGATTAGTTCATTGAAATTTGTGCCTCCAAGTGAGACCCACTTCACCCTTTTTTATAAAAGTTATTTAATAAATTTTTATTTCCAAAATTTGAAGTTGAGTACCTAAAAAACATTGACTATATTTTAATTTTTTGAGCATGATAAGTGACTTCTCTACCATGTAAACCATTCTATAAATAATACTCATTAATATGGCTTTCCAATGAGCCATCTTGAGTGAAATTCGAGGGCATGGATCTTAACTTATAGCCATAGAAGTTGAGGTTCCAAATAGTTTTCCTAAGAAGCCATGAAAAAAGAGCTGAATTTTCTTTTAATTTCTAGAAATATTATGGAAAAATTAAGCCATTGAAACCTATTCCATTGTCTTTCTTGTCAAATTAACTTTTCAATGAGGTATGGTTTTCCCAAAATGGACGTTTGGATCAAGATTTATGAGCTCTGGAAGATGGAGACTCAACGACCGTCGATTTGGTTCGTGGGAAAATATTGTACCTTGATTTGAGTTCACCTTTCTTATTCCCAGTTTATAATGAATATGGATCCCTTATCATTCATGTTTGAAATAAAGGAACTTATGGAATCCTTAGTGTAGCTCTCGTGCCTTAGAAAAATTCATGCCTTGGTAATATTTTGGTCACCCAGTCACTACCCAATCTTCACCAAGTCAACTTGTGAATGCCCGACATTTCACATCCATGTGTCACCCAGGGGTAGGTCCACCTCATTTCCATGTGTCACCCAATGATAGGTCTATGAAAAAGGGGAAGAAACTTAGGATAATAAATAATATTAAAATATTAAATGAAGTGTTTATGGACTTAGATCACAAGACATGATGAGATGATAAATGTACAAGGGACTCACTAAGTGTAAAAGTGAGTAAAGATATAAGATAAGTCATGTGGGTGATAAGTCATGTAGGTTAGAGGTCATGCGAGTGTGAAGGTGGAAGAGTAAATGTGGTAAGTTTTGAAAATGACTCATAGTGAAGTAAAATGAATAAATGGAAATGAAAAATGGATTATGAAAATGAATGAAGTGGATAATGAAAATGGAAATGGGGTAAGTATAGAAATGGATAAGTGTCGAAAATAGTTAAATATAGAAATGGTGTGGAGGATTGGAAAAATGTCTAAGTATGGAGAGTAGTGAGGAAGGAGAGTAGAGTGTAAAGAAGGAAAAATGGATAAGTATAAAGTGTGGAGAATAAGGAAAATGTAAAAATGGCTAAGTATGGGGTGGTATTATGTGGGAGAAAAATGTCATATATTGGGAATATGAGCTATGTTTTGGATTCTATAAAGTGCTAAACAAATCTGAGACAGGAATATTTAGTGAGAAGATAGACATACGAATTTCCCTTCCTTTGATATCTTTTGTTTTCCTTCTCTTTTGTTTCAAAGAGGAACCATATATGTTATCCTTTTATTATGAAGAACTGGATAATTGAATATGATTGGAAACTTGTTGGGTCTTCACAACCAACAATTGAAGATTATTTATAAATTTTCAAGTTCGAACGAAAATAAAAAATTGTTCTCTATTTGATGGGTGAAAACACATAAACAAAAACCAAGTCTAAATCTGTTAGGATATTTAGACACTTAGGAGTTAGTAAGATCTACTTAGTCAATTGTATTGTTAGGTAAAAGTGTGTTTCTTTAGTATGCATTTGTAGTTAGGAAATCCGACGGTCACGATATGTTCCCGACATAGAGTGATCTGATGGTTCATAATCTCCTCAATCTTAATGACCATTGATCTGTGGCTTAGCACCTGATTGGTCCATGATATCTATTTAAAGAGCATGGAGGGTCATTTGCCGATGATCGATTGTGAGAAACTCTCTTGTAAAATATCTCTATAATCTTTTTCTTTGCATTAATAAACTGCTCCAAGTGGCCGCGTTGGCTGGGGTCGTGGATGTTTCCCCGTAGGGGTTTTACCATGTGAAAACATCGGTGTGTTGATATTTGATATGGTTATGTGAGTGGTTACTGAAGGTGTTCATCCTATGTTGGAATAGTTGTGTTGTCGAACATGGTATCATAGCCTATTTGAAGACCCGCTCTTGTTGTAGATCGAGATCATGAAGTCGAGTTGCCTCATCTCCCCTTTCTGTCATTTTCATACATTTTTGGGCTGAGAGGACTGTTCCATTGCATTTGGAGCACTTGTTTTAGTTAGGAACACTTTTCATTTCACTCAAAAAGGTTTTTGTTTGCCCTAGATACGACCATTACATTTAGATCCGGAGGTATAAAGCTTGAATACACATTTTTTTAAATTTTTGTAGAGTAGTATTTTGGTTTTATTTCATTTATTTATGAGTTTCTACTCTTTTAGATCTGCATATTCTCTTTGCCCCATGCCCTGTGTGATCTCGGCAAATAAAAAACAGATAGGAAAAGGTGCATCTTCTGGGTAAGCTAACCGAGATCTAACCCTTGTTGTCATCGAGAAGCGGAATTTTTTTCTTGTGTGAAAAGAGTTTTTTTTGAGCATGCTCTCTAAGGTCGTCTTCCACAACAAAAACAACAACATCAACACCCCCAATCCTCCTTCTAAACATTACAATATGTTTTTCTAGATCATTTGGTTAAAATTTTCCTTATTAAGTAAGATGTTTTGAGTTCAAGTCTCTCTTTTGTTACCTTTTTTTGGAAAAGTTCATGCTAAAATTGTAAAGTTTATTTCACTTCAAGTATAAAAGTGAATCACTATAAGTAGCTTTAATATTTTATTTTAGAGTTATTTATTTTGCATGCATC
>ML786888.1:240876-253541 GCA_009831015.1 Picea engelmannii | reverse complement strand
GTTCAAGTCTCTCTTTTGTTACCTTTTTTTGGAAAAGTTCATGCTAAAATTGTAAAGTTTATTTCACTTCAAGTATAAAAGTGAATCACTATAAGTAGCTTTAATATTTTATTTTAGAGTTATTTATTTTGCATGCATCATTTCTATTATAAAGTAACTTCATTGTATAAGTGATCCCCACTTCTCTTTATAAAAGTGGGTCACTTCATAAAGCAACTTACACAATCACGTGGTCATTTGGTTGCCGATTGTGCCTTTTTTTTAAAAGGGCATGACTCTAACATTGAAAGTCCATTTTTAGTGCCATTTTTTTAAAAACTGTATAACTTTTCGAGCTCTTTCCATCCAGATCATCAGTTTCAGTTTTTAAATCCAGATTATCTACATATTTAATATGGCTTCTACAAGTATTGTCTTTCTTACCAGCAATAACTACTTCCAATGGAAATGTCATATGGAAGATTTATTAAGAACTAAATGATTGTACCAAATTACCTTGGGAAAGGAAGAAAACACCCACTGATGATGATAAGAAAGCCAAGTGGGATAATAGGAATGAAAAAGCACGTGGACTAATTGGAATTTCCATCTCTCCCAATTTAAGGTACCACCTTCAAGATATTGATGACCCCAAAGAATCTTGGGACACGATTGAATCTGTGTTTGGTAAACTCAATATTATTTGAGCACAACAGTTAGAAAATCAAATACTGACCTTGAGTCCAAATGATTTTTCTTGCCTTGGAGACTATCTATCTAGGTTTAAAACACTTTGAATTTTATGTGAAGAATGTAAGATAAAGATGGAGGAAGAGAATTGCATCTATATTATTCTTTCTAAGCTAGGTAGTGCATATTATGTGTTTGTATCTACCTTTTATGCCATGAGAGAGGCTCTAGGGGAAGAAGCTTATGAAAAACCCACTCTTGAGTCCTTTTGTGCTTCTCTGATTCGAGAGGAAGATAACCTTGTACAATTTGGAGTGATCAACACTGCAGGTCCCTCCAACAAAGCCTTAGTTTTCCTGTAGAAAGATAAACCCAAGTATCCCAAGAAGCAACATCCTTGCTACAACAAAAAAAAACACAAGGGTCCCAAACCTGCTCAGACAACTTCATCTCCTACTGGTGACAAAGGAGCAAAATATAAAAGTAAGAATACTAATAGACATTGCAACTTTTGTGATAAAGATGGTCATGATGAGTCCAAATGTTTCAAGAATATGGCAGCTTTAGAAGCAGTGATGAAGAGGCACAACATCAGTATTGATTCTACTTCTTCTCACGGACATGCACTTTTTGCTTCTGGTTTCTCCTTCAATTCAAATTCTACTACTACTTCTTCTTCTGATGAGTGGCTTATTGATTCAGGAGCATCTTATCATATGGCTAAGGATAAATCCATATTTTCTGCTCTAAATGAATGTAACACCAAGAAAATATTTGTTGATGATGAGAGATCTCTTAGTGTTGTAGGATCTGGAACAATTCAAGTAGATAATGGTCATTTCAATGATGTATTATGTGTTCCAAGTCTTTCTTGTAACCTTCTATTAGTATATCAAATCACTTATTCAGGTGAAGGTAAAACCGTCGAGTTTTCACCTCACCAAGTTGTAATCAAGGATCTAAAAGATCCTAAGCATGTTCTTGCAACTGGAATTGTTGATGATATTACCAGGTTGTACAAGTTTGACAACTTTGGGTCATCAAATTTTTCATCAGTTTTTGTTGCTCATAGCGATGACTTGAGCAAACTTTGGCATGAGTATTTTGGTCATCTAAACTATCGCTCATTGCAGAAACTATGTAATCAACAAATGGTGACTGATCTTCCTCTTGTTTCATGCAGAATGGTGTTTGTGCCAGTTGTGTTCTCGACATACATCATCAGGACAATTTTGACAAACGTTCCTCTTGGCACGCCTCAGGTCCTTTGCAACTTGTTCACAGTGATTTGTGTGGTCCACTTTCTTCTCCTTCTTTTTCTGGGTGAAAGTATTTCTTAACTTTCATTGATGAATTCTCTAGACATACTTGGGTTTACTTCTTAAAACTCAAGAGTGAAGTTTTTGACAAGTTTTTGGCCTATAAGGCCCTTGTAGAAAATCAATCTGGACATCAAATTCAAAGGTTAAGAACAGATAATGGAGGGGAATATGTGAACAATAATTTTACAAGCTACTGCACTACACATGGAATCCAAATGCAATACAGTGTTCCATATACACCACAACAAAATGGTGTTGCTGAGAGAAAGAACTGCACATTAAAAGAAATGGCTAATTGTATGATCCAATCTAAGGGATTAAGTCTAAAGTATTGGGTGAAAGCCATCAACTGTGAAAATTACATAGTAAATCGTACTCCCACAAAGGCTCTTAAAAATATAACACCGGAAGAAGATTGGAATAAGATTAAACCAGATGTAAGTCACTTCCGTGTATTTGGCAGTATATCATGGGCTCACATTCCTAATGAGAAAATGAAAGCATTGCAACCTAAAAGTGAGAAGTGTATATTTGTCGGTTATTCTGAAGATGTCAAAGGTTACAAACTTATTCAATCACATTGTAATGAAATTATTATTAGAAGAGATGTTAAATTTGATGAAAATCTCTTGGCCTGCAAGCCTAATTCGGTGATTGTGCCTTCTTCAGCCTGTGAGCCATTTTCGACATTTGTTCCTTCTTATGATTTGGTTTCTTCTTTAGATGATGAAAATGAGGATGAAAATACACCTCCGCCTGCTCACCCTCCTCCAGATGAGTCCTTTGAACCTGAACCAACACTAGCTCCACCGCTTCCTAGATGGGTTCGTTCAACACGAGAAGCAACTAGTGATCTTGTTGGTGATCCTTCAGATTAGTGTCGGACACATTCACATTTCCAACGATCCTCTTCTCTTTTGGATCAATTTTCATAAACTCATGATCCAGAGACATTTGCAGAAGCTTAAGGTCATCCAGATTGAGATACAACAATGAATGAAGAGTATCATTCTTTAATGACAAACGATACTTGGGATCTTGTACCTCTTCCAAAAGGAAGAAAAATTGTTAGATGCAATGGGTCTACAAAAATAAGTATGCATCAGATGGAAGTGTTGAAAGACACAAGGCTAGGTTAGTTGCCAAAGGATTTTCCCAATTTGAAGGAATTGACTATAATGAAACCTTTGCCCCTGTAGCAAAAATGAATTCCATCAGCCTTGTTCTTGCCCTTGCTGCCTCACATAAATGGGAGGTCCATCAGATGGATGTTAAATCTGCCTTCTTGCATGGAGATTTTCAAGAAGAAATCTACATGGAAAAACCTCTTGGCTATGTCCAGAATGACTCTAGCCTTGTTTTTCGCCTCAAGAAATCTCTTTATGGTCTCAAGCAATCTCCCCGAGCTTGGTATGCCAAAATGGATAGCTTTCTTATTACCACTGAATTATCTAGATTCCATTTTGATCCTAATGTCTATACCAAGAAAGTAGGAATCCATCTCATAATCCTTGTCCTTTATGTTGATGACCTTATCCTTACTGGTAGTGACTCAAAACATTTAAACCATGTGAAAACTAGTCTTAAGAAGAAATTTAAAATGATAGACTTCGGCTTTTTGCACTATTTCCTTAGCCTCCAAGTTTTGCAAACCAATGAAGGAATTTTTCTTTCCCAATATAAGTATGCTTGTGACCTTCTTCGTCACTTTCACATGGATGATTGTAAACCAACCCCTTCTCCCTTCCATTCTGGAGTCAAGATTTCTGCCACTTGTACTTGTCCTGAAGTTGATGCTGCCTTGTACTGTCAGTTAGTTGGTAGCCTATTATACTTGACTCATACCCATCCTAATATTTCCTTTGCTATTGGTCTTGTTTCCCGATATATGCAAACACCCCATGAAAGCCATTGGAAAGAAACTAAAAGGATACTTCATTTTGTTCGTGGTACAGTTCAGTTCATGATACATTATAGTTTAGGGGGGACTCCTTTATTGGTTGGTTTCACTGATTCAGATTGGGCCGACGACCTTGATGATCATAAGTCTATTGAAGGTTATGTTTTCAGCCTTAGTTTAGGACCTATCACTTGGGCCTGTAAGAAACAACAGGCTATTGCACTTTCTTCAGTAGAATCAGAGTATCGATCAATGTTAAATGCAAGTCAGGAAGCCCTGTGGCTTCGACAGATCCTTTCAGAGTTTGGATTCCATCACTGGCATTCGACCAACCTTTGGTGTGACAATCAGAGTGCCATAAAGCCCACAAAAGACCCGGTTCAACATCAGTGTAGAAAACACATTGATCTACCCATGCACTTCATCATAAATCTCATTCATGATCAAGTTATTGAAGTGCTCTTTTGCCCTGCAGAAGATCAAGTTGTAGACATTTTCACAAAGTCTCTTACAGAAGCAAAGTTTTCCAAACTTCGATCTATATTAGGAGTTTAGGAAGTTTTCATTAAGGGGGGATAGGCTCTAATGCCTCCTTCCTTCTCCTATTGTGTCACTATTGTAAATAATGCAATCTTATTCCAAATTGTTCTTAAGGGGGGATGTTAGGATATTTAGACACTTAGGAGTTAGTAAGATCTACTTGGTCTATTGTGTCATTAGCTGAAAGTGTGTTTTCTAGTGTGTTTCTTTACTATGCATTTGTAGTTAGGAAATACAATAGTCATGATATGTTCCCAACATAGAGTGTTCCAATGGTTCATACTCTCCTCGATGTTAACAACCATTGATCCATGGCTTAACACCCTGTTGAGTGCTCAACACACCCTAAATGTTTTGTGACCACTTCCTTTTGGGTACCACCTTGTCTTCTACCTTTGATTATTTTCACCATGGTTTGAGCCTGATAACCTTCTTATCTGATATGTTTCATATCTGAGTTTCTCTTGAGCATATTAAGAACCATCTTTAGAAACACCACGACTAATCAAGGAAGCAACGACCCCGATTTCTCCCGGCTTACTTGAGAAGTTCGACATCGGTGAAAGATTAAGGTAGTGAAAATTGTATGGGAAGTCAAAGAAGCCGAGTGCCAACATTATTTGGCATTGGCTGATAAGAGTATCTCTTTTACGAATATAGCCTCCAAAAATATTTTGCTGAAGGCCGATTCTTTCGGCTTCGACAGAAAAGTGCAATTGTAAGCACTGCACATAGATAAAAGCAACACTGCTGACCGCTGAACTCCCGAAACAAGTTCGGTATCGGCGAGAGGGAACTAATTAATCACTCCAACGACTCTCAGTATCGACAGCTATGACCTCTAGTCTTTTCTCAAAAAACTTTCGGTACAAGTGAAATTCCAAGCATGACTTTTATCCACTAGCCGAATATCTTTCCATGATTTTTTTTTTTTTTAATAACCAAAATCGATAATCCCATGGAAATAGTAATTGATATCAAAGTTTTACAAAGAAAAACATTAACAAACTCACGACGTAATAACAATGATTCCAAAAGATCTAATATTTTACGCAAAAGATTTAAAGAAGAATACACGTTTGATTCACAACATGATACTTTTAAACTTTTCTTTATATACAATCAAAAAACCTTCGCCAGGCTTGGTTTACATACGAATAGACAACCCTGATGACTCGGCTAACCTGCCCGGTCATCGTGAGATTACAAAATTTTACAAAGGAGAAAGAAAAAGAGGTGTTAAGCCACACTTCTGGGAACACAGGGCGAGAACCCGCTAACTACGTATCTCCTATGCTTTGGTCCTCTCTCAGGTTGTCTTTCGTGCTTTGTGGTGTCTTATGCTCCATTGTCAGCGCCATCTGCCATGCCTCGCGTAACTCCATGGTCGTGTCTTGTGCTTCTCGAAGTTGTCTCTGCAGCCAAACGGTGCTCCCCACGTGACCTTGCGGTGGTGGTATCCTTTGGGTTTTTTCCTCCAACTGACGTTGCAGTTCCCTATTCTCTTGGTAAAGCTCGACTATTGCAAATTGAGCCTACTCTAATTTTTGAGTGGAATTTTTGACAGAAGCACCCGACTCTTTGACGCTCCCCTTTCTTCTTCTGTCTCCTTTTCCAGCGGTCCTGACCAACTCTGAATGATTAGTATGAATTACAGACTCCTCAAGGGTTAGACATTCACTCAGTTCAGCCTTGGGGCAATCCCCTTCTCCTTCCTAAGTTTTCTTCTTAGGCCTTCCTCTTCTCCATGGTTTTGGTCTCAGAGAAGGCACAATCTCCATCTTATTTCTCCCAGACGTATCTACGACCACCCCAAGCCCGTGTTTGGAAGCTGACACTGCCTCTGAGCAGATAGTTGTACCTCTCGAAGCCCATAGGAAGGAGTCCCAGGTGCGCTAGAGCTGAGACCTCGCACTCTGGCTGCCTCATGGACCTCGTCCCATGTTTGAAGGAGATCCCATAATTGCAAAGCGTAAGAGACTCAAGGCATCTATAGATGGCAAAGGATTACTCAACTGGACATCTCCAAGATGAACTTACCGAACCAGATCACTAGGGAATATGAGCTTGGTATATAAGAAGGGTTTCTTGCAAAGCTCCTGGATTTATAGGGAAATCAAAGAGAGACACTAGGCTCGCCAACATAATGCCCACGCCTCGCAACATGATGTTTGAAAATTTTTGGCACGCCATAGCTGATTGACGGATGCAATGCAGAACATGAAAGCACTATTGATCTGGGTTGCAAGAAAGCGTGCAGTGTCATCCTTTCGATCCATTTGAACTTCTGAACCTTCATTATTTATAAATAATGCTTGGCACACTTGGTGGTACGAGTTCCAAAGGCATTTAATGACCTTCTTTGTATGATATCCGACCTCCCAGGAGCACACACGTGCATAATTTGTCCTCGACACCCTTTTTCCCAAAGGTCAAGTAATTATTGTGATAATTGTACATTCATGTCTATCGTACTTGATTAGCCACACTACAACATGCTGAGGTATTCATTTATACCAAAGAGGAGCGGTGGATTCATAGGTCACTCGAAGTAAGCGTTTGGGATCATGTAAGTATTAAAAACAACTAAGACTAGCAAGCTGCACATGTACGTGTTGATATTTTGTTTATTTATGTCAGATCATGGGTTGCTTGATCGCTAAATTACTTTTGTTTAATTGCAGGAAGAACCTTCCCGATCACCGACTAGAGTTTGTCCTGTGATCTCGCCGAAGAACTGAAAGAATCACTGAAGCAATGAAGCATGTTGAGCTCCCGATATTAATTGACCTAAGCGGAATGATCAAGTTGTGCACCGAACAAGATGTGTTATGGGATGAAGAATGTGCAAAGCTCACCGATGCAAATCCCAAGAAAGTACAATAGTTCGCAGGACATCCAATCAAAGCCAGATCCATACTTCAGAAGTTGAACTTCAGCCTCGCAAAATATCATGTGCATGCAATAGATATCAGGGGAATCTATGCGGCTCCAATGGAACAACACATGTTTCCATGGGTCAACACCTATGAAGAACTCTTTATCAGATGGTCTGAATATGAAAAAGTCCACCCTTTTTAAGAAACAACTCGGGTGGACTGTTGAAATACTGTTAGATGATGATGGCACGTGGCGATTCTTGATTAGCTCAAATTGTATTTTACTGTTAATTACTATTAAGAATTTATATTATAAATATGAACATCGACTGATGGTAAAAGGGTCGATGGTTGTTGTAAGAACTCTTTTCTTTTGGTTGTTGATAATTATTTTGAGACTGCTACGAATTAAGAAGTCCTTCTGAACCAGAGACGAGCTATTTTCATTAGATGTATGTGATTGGAGTTGGAGAAGAATTACTTCCTTTCCTGTTCCATGAATGTTGTAGTAAATGAGTAAGAGAAATTAATTCTGTTGTCAAGTTATCTGGTGCAAGGTTTTGATGTTCCTTTCTTTAAATGATGAAAGTAAATCATTGTTCTTCTATGTGATGAATTTCTTGGTAGATGAATTATTTTTCTTACTGTGACATTGATTACAGTTGTGTTTCTTTCTCTATGCTAAGTAGTTTACCTCAGCTATGTGATGAATGTCTCGGTAGATGAATTATTTCGCTTACCCTGATCTTGATAATATATGCATCTTCTTTCTGTTAAGTATTTTTCTCAAACAATAGTTGGATGCTCTTTCGGTTAAAGTATTATTACTAAGCCCTTTGGCATAGGATCACTATCTGCATGTTCAAGTAGTGGGTTATCCCAAGATCGACCCCTTCCCAATAGTTAAAACTCTTGTCCTTTCTTTGTCAAGTTGGTTTATACTGGATTGCATCTCTTGTACCTTCCCCACCAAAGAGAAAATACATAAAAAACTTTCTTAAGCGAAGGAAGAGAATTCACCAGAAAACAAAAAAGCTCATCGATAATTTGGCCAGATTGTAAGATCTGGAGAACCATTCCACTCCAAACTCTGCAAAGTCTAATTGGGCCTCAGTGGTGAGTTTGGTTCCTGCTGTTGAATCAAGGGATTTAAGCCCCATCAACAGAATTGGTGCTAGAAGGAGGGCCCGAAAATGAATGGATGAATATGTAAGTTATATGATATTTCAAACAACCTATAGATTCGTAACTTCCCACATGCATGGATAGTCATCCAACAGACAACCCACTTTTACCAAGTACTCCCGAAGTGGATAACTCACCCCACTCTGAGGAAGGATATCGTCACCCTGAAATACCTTACACCCTCCCTCACGAGGAAGTGAATCAGTTTAGAAGGATTACTAGAGCCTACGCCTAACAAATTAGCGTGTTTCCCTTCACCCCCATCCTCCCTCGAAGAAAACAACAAAGCAGACTAGTAGTTAGCACTCGCAACAAAGTTTTCGTATACTCTGTCGAAGACTTAATAGACTTAGTGATCACTGAAATCCAAGAACCTCTTGACCTCATACTCGAGATGCCAGCCGACGACATCTCCGAACCTAACGATCTTTCAGAAGAGGAAGAGCCTTACTCCGACTCCGAAGATATGGAAGAGAACAACGATCGAGAGGGTTAGAGGGAAGTTCCACTTCAATACAACCAACCTTGGTTGGCCGGGGACGCCGTGGTCGTCCTTGGACGAGTACACAATCTCCCTCGGCAACTGAAAAATTTGCTCGCCAAGTATGATCGTGAAACCTCAGGATTGCCCAAAGATCATATCAAGAAGTTCATACTCACGATTAGGGTTATGAACATTCAAAATGAAGATGTGGTATGCAGACTTTTCCCCTACACTTTTGAGAACTCGGCTTCCACTTGGTATTTTAACTTTCCAGTAGGATCCATAATCAGTTGGACTAAGTTCCAAATGGATTTCCTAGACAAATTTGCCAAAGAAACTACCACAGGAGCCCTTATGGCCGAAGCAGCCACCATGAACCCAAAGGAAAGGGTCAAATATTTAAATCAAAGATTCATGACTATCCTAAAAAAATTTCAGCCCATGGAGAAACCAACTCATGAGTTGCAAATTGAGGTCTATGCCAACGCGCTTCCAGCCTCTATTTCCATGTTCGTTAAAAGAGCCGCTAAGAAAAACCTCATGGATAATTTTGAAGAGGCCAAGACGACAAAGTTCTAGATGAAAGGGTGTAAATAAGGCTAGGAATATCTAGCGAGAAAAGAAAGCCAGCCCCCTCCCAGGAGAGGACTCCTCTTGACTAGACTGTCGGGGAAGCTGGCTGAACCAACTCCTGATAAGGGTAATGGAGATATAGAAGACCCGCAACGCATGGTCAAGAAACTATCAAATGAGATTATAGATATGAGAAGAAATGCGAGTGAGGGAAACCAAGGCCAAATACCCTATAAGCCTTTCTTTAAAAGAAACCATCCTTTCAAAGCAATTGAACCTCCCCCAGCCAACCTAAACATTGACTTAGGGAATGTTGCATCTGATTCTTTCTGTACATACCACCAAGAGAACCAATCAGAAAGGGAATTCCATCAGTGGGTCCACGCCATGAATTTAATGGCCAATCATTTTCTGGCCGAAGTCTCTCTAACCAAACCATCTAACAGTTCGGCCTTTAACATTGTCGATCAGGAAGAGGTTGACCCACCACAAGACATGACCATGCTGATATGGGATCCCGACATGATCACAACTTTGCATGATATGTTTAAACCTCAGGCACCACCCGCAGAGGTATCAGTGGTACATCCACGTAGTAAGGGTCAACCCGACCCAAAAGATACCGATACCACATGTGCCTCACAAAGTAAATTAACTCCTGATCGCCTGAGAATGCCTTTCACTCCAGGTAAAAATCCTATAAGTATCCATACTCATGATTCTCCTAAATTAGATTACAATGTAGTAGAATATTTGAAGAAGCTGAAATCTAATGTATCGGTTATGGACATATGTAGAATCCCTCAGTAGAAAGACCTTCTGTTGCAAGATCTAAGTTCGGTAGAAAAACTGACCACTAGCGATGGTCAGGAGAAGAATATGCCCCCTACGGATTTGGCAAGCAAACCAATGATAAACACCTACTCAGAAGGCAGGAAGGAGAGGCCTTTTGTACCACCTTTCCTTTTAACATTTGAGGTATTCAACTGGATTCTACACTACTATCTGGCAAACTCCAGGGCATCTTCCAATGTCATGCCCTTGGCCGTTTGTAACAAATTAGGTGTTGTCCCTCTAAAAGGTGATAAGCATGTCATACAACTGGATAGAACCCATGTAAAAGTCATGGGGGAACTCAAACATGTGATGATTAGGGTAGCCACTCATCCTAATTTCATGCAGGTGATTGACATCATTGTGGTGGATATCCTTGAGGCATATGGGCTATTATTGAGTCGAGATTGGTCCAAAAAACTAAACAGATACTTCAGCATAGAATGGGCACACCTTTGGATACCGTTGAAGGGATACAAGAACATGATCAAAATCGATAGGGAAAGATATCTGAAACATATGGTCATTGACCTGGAAACCCTGAACGAACCAACCTCGACCGATTTTCCCATACTAGGGAATTATTCTTGTGATTCTCACTTTGGCAATTTTTCTCCTCTCCTGTCCTAGGTTTCGCTTACTCAAAGCTCCAAGATGATATTTTAAGAAGAATTCCCAATGCCAATGGAAGATTCTCTCTTTTGTCAAGACCTAGTGTTAGGTCTTCCAGAAGAAAAGATCGAAGAGTGGAACACTGATTGGAATGGAAATCATCGCTCGCAAATTTGGACCCTTTATTTTTATGGATCCAAGTCACAAGAGGGTTCGGGAGCAGGGTGCATCCTCATCGATCAAAAGGGTAAACGTCATTTATTGTCTTGTAGACTAGAATTCGAGTGCACCAACAACACTGCTGAGTATGAATCCCTGGTACAAGGTGTTATCACCGAAATTTTGTCCGCACATGGCGACAAGAACTCCACATCTTCAAAACAACAATGAAGTCATTCATGGAACTGAATTAATTTCACAGCATTCCAGAAGGGTCAAAAACTATACAAAGTAACCAAAAATTGAAGGTCACTTCACAGTAGTTTGGTGCACGTGCACATGCGCAGGACAAGAATGTACTCTGCACACATGCGCACACAATGCGTGACTGTCAACGACAAAACCCGTGCACCTGCTAAAACGACGCATTTATTGAATTGGCCGGCCTCTCAACCGCTTACAGACCGGCTCCCAATCTGATTTGACTCCCAAATCCGAGCCGAATCCGCAGGGTAGGCGGGTTAATGACCTAAGGAATCCCTAAAGGGCCCTTGTTCACACTTTGAAGAGGTTACATAATCGCCCGAGAATATGCTATAAAAAGCCGTGAAGATACATTGTTTTCGCAAGGAATTTCAGGCATTGTTATGCTGCTCAGATTGTTAAGGACTCATTCTTTAACGATAACACATCGACATCATTGCTGGGAGTTCTTTCACTGTCATACTCAGTTCTTCTCATTGTAAGGAAAGCAAACTTTGTGAGGGCCTCAAAGAGCCTTCCGTTGGGGGAAGAAGGAACCACAATTCTCTTCCTTCATCGTGCTCCGATTTCATCAATAGACCAGCTCAAAACCATTGGTGACATCTGTCTTTGTTTTTTTTGGTGTTTGTTGTTTCTTTTCACAGTTTTAATTTGTTTTCAGTTGATTCTAGCTTGTAGTTTGTTTTGTTTCCTCTAACCCTTTCCTCCACAACTGTCATGCCCTGCAAGACCCAACAGGGCATGTAATCACCCTCGATTTTCTCACCAGGTGACGAATTGGGTGCGAACAGACTGGCGACTCCGCTGGGGAATATAGGTATCAATTCCTCCCTCATTTGGGTTTATTTTGCTTTCCTTTTGGTTTTATTAACTTGCAGGGACACAAACTGGCCTCCGCCGACATGCTAACCAGTCAATTCACAGGAGAATTGAGAGAAATCCATCCAGAGTTTCTTTCTCGGTAACTTGTCACAAACGCGCGGGTATTCCAGCCCACAGACGCGCATCTGGCGTGCATGCGCCTGAGTTACATCTATTTTTCCACGCACATGCGCTTTGGTTTTCAATACGGTCAGCGCGCAGGTGCCATATGCGCCTCTATCTACACTGCAGGCCGCGCATCTGAACTAAATTTCTCATTGTAAGGTTTTGGATGTGGGGAAAGTCATTTTCCTTCTCAAGAATGATGTTATGCATGCTCTAAATACTGCACCACTTAGACCCCTCAACTTATAAAGGGGATA
>ML786888.1:196174-235965 GCA_009831015.1 Picea engelmannii | reverse complement strand
CGCTACAACTGGGGGCAGGAGAAAGAAGAAGGAGCCCGCAGCTCCACTTCTGCCGCGCATTCCACCACCTTGTGCATTATGTGAGAAAGAGGGCCACCAAACCAACAAATGCCCATCCCTACCTGAATTACGGAATTTGATTCCCCCCAATCCCACTCCAACAACACCCATCACTACTGCAAGTACCACTACCACCAACCCTTCCAGTAGTAAAGGGTTGAGGACTAAATTTGCGTGTGCTATATGTTCAGAATATGGCCATTACACTCACCATTTCCCAGCACTGCAACGTTTTCGGCATACGTTAGTGGCTGTACGCCAGAACTTCCAGAACTACCCACGTCCCGCCACGTCCTCTTCAAACATCACTGACATTCGTTATGTCACTACTTCAGTCAATGAATGTATGAGATGCCCTTTCTCTCTCTGCGATTCACTAGCCCATTTTACATACCAATGTCCTATGATCCTTGCCTATAGGCAACGTCAAGTGGCCCAACGTCACCAACCCAACGAGGCGATAATTGACATTACTTCACCGCTCGAGGATCGTCATGTCATCTCTCCAGAGCACGAGGCACTCCCATCACCTCCATGGTTCTTACATGACGTTGTTGAGGATCTACCCCGCAACCCCCCAACTCTCCTGTTCATACGGCGACCCTCCACCCAACCACCACGGGTACCCCTCAGTACTTCAACATATGGTTTATGTCGAGTGAACCCTCACCCTCTGCTTGTACCCCTCCCCTTGCTGCTCTAGCAGGGGGCAATCACACTAGCACTGAGATCACTCATCACGACCCCTTATATTCCCGTCGTTTCCAAAACGACGAGGAAATACTGGAAGAGCTACACAGCCCAAAATCTCCCTGGGATGCACTACATCATCGTGCACTCTTCCTCCCATAGGAAGCCCTCATGCCTCCTAATCAAAACCCCGTGTACGCGGTCGAAACCAAATATTTTATCCCATCTGGGCCTATCGATTGGTTCAAAAATCTCATTCCTGCCCTTGATGCGTTCGAAGAAGGCAACATGGCTAACATTTCCACCACCATCAAAATCGACATTTCCATTAAAAACAACGTCGTTGAAGAAATCATCATTGGAGTTGCTTCCACTGCTCAGGAAATTGCCGCATATAAAGCCCTTTTCCAGGAATAACGAGACATTTTCACCTGGTCATACACGGAAATGCCTGGTCTTGACCCATCTATTGTCGAACATTGCATCGACACCTAGCCTGACATCACACCAATTCGCTAGAAACAACGACCTCTACACCCTTCCAAGGCCGTGGCTATCAAAGCCAAAATTGACAAATTACGTACGACCAGATTTATTTATCCCATCGCTTACACTTCATGGGTTTCCAACCCTGTACCCATTGACAAAAAATAGGGCACTATCCGCGTTTGCACAGAATTTCGTGATCTCAATAACGCATGTCCAAAATACAACTTCCCAATGCCTTTCATCGATCAGATTATCGATGACTACGCGGGCCACGAGGCTCTCTCCTTTATGGATGAATTCTCTGGCTATAACCAAATTCAAATCCACCCAACTGATCAATACAAAACCACATTCATTACCCCGTGGGGTACTTTTGCATATCGTGTCATGCCTTTCGGCTTAAAAAATGCTGGCGCAACCTTCCAGCGGGCGATAACATACATATTTCACGATCTGGCTGAAATCATCCTTGCCTACTTGGACGACCTCACAGCTCGCTCCAAGAAACGCACCCAACATCTTGATGATTTACGCATCATTTTTCAACGGTGTCGTCAGTATAACATCCGCTTGAATCCTCTCAAGTGTGTATTTTGTGTCACCGTTGGGCATCTCCTCGGTTTCATCGTATCCCAAAGTGGCATTACTGTGGACCCCCTCAAAGTCAAAGCCATCACCGAAATTCCACCTCCAAGGAATTTACGACAACTGCAGAGTCTGTAGGGCAAAGCTAACTTCCTCAGACGCTTTGTTCCTGATTACACCATATGAACACATGGTTTCCTTCACTTACTACATCACGACATCCCTTTTCATTGGGACGATTATGCCCAACAGTCATTTGACGACCTCAAAACAACACTTTCAAATGCACCTTTGATTAGTGCACCTGACTATAATCGCGACTACATCCTCTACGTATCAACATCAGCTGTATCAGTAGCCGACGTCCTCGTCCAGCTCGGAGATGACAATCATGAACATGTCATTTACTACGTTAGTAAGAACCTCTCAGGACCACCCTTGAAGTACAAACATGAAGAGAAACTTTCTCTCGTAGTCGTCCTCGCAGTCCAGAAACTGCGCCATTACATTCTGCTTCGCACCACCAAGGTCGTCGCAAATTCCAACCCTATGCAATACTTGCTTATCCGTCGCCAAGTTAACTACAAATTCGCTCGATGGATCGTTATCCTTCAGGAGTACAACCTCGAGTTTTCAACACCTAAGAGTAAGAAGGCCCTGGTTCTCGCTAAACTTGTCACGACCCTTCCCTCTGACACACCTAGTGCCCTCGTCAACACTGACTTTCTTGACGAACATCTCTTTTACATAGCTTCTGATGATCCTTGGTATGGCGACCTTCTCATCTACCTACGAACTCAAAAGTTCGGTAACCACCTATCATGAGATGACCGTCAGTGCATTCGCCATCAAGCCCCCCGCTATCTCCTCATCGGCGACATCCTATATCGGCGAGGCATCGACACCATTCTTCGTCGCTGCCTGACTATTGATGAGGCCGACAGAGTCTTAAATGAATGCCATAGCGACGCATGTGGGGGCCATCTTTCCGGTATCTCCACCACGCAAAAGATTATTCGGGCCGGTTACTTTTGTCCTACCCTGTTTCATGATTGCATTCATGCCATGAAAAGATGTGAGCAATGTCAGCTCTATGCCAACAAATCCCGAGCTCCCCCCGCTCTTCTTCACCCAGTCATCACTGCAGGCCCCTTTTGTAAATGGGGCATTGACTTTATGACTTGTAATCCCCCCTCCATCAATGGTCACAAATACATTGTTGTCGCTGTCAATTACTTCACCAAATGGGCCGAAGCTATGCCCACCTTCAACAACACCGCTGACACTGCAATGCGTTTTTTCTTCAATTATGTCATATCCAAGTTCAGAGTACCGCTCCAACTCATTTTCGACCATGGGAAACACTTCGAGAATGAGATATTCATCGAACTCTCATCTCGGTTAGGCTTCTCTCGTGAGTTTGCCTCACCATATTACCCCCAGTCAAACGGACAAGTCAAGGCAGTAAACAAAGTCCTCAAGACCATGTTACAGCGCACGGTTAATAAACACAAAACCAACTGGCATCACATGTTATTTTCTGCGCTATGGGCTTATCGGACAGTAGTAAAAACCACCACAGGTTTCATGCCATTCCATTTAGTCCATGAGGTTGAGGCAACTCTTCCCATTGAGTGCGAAATACCCACCTTACGCACCGCAATTGAGCTATTACCTGACACTGCTCCAATGGAGCAGCGCTTGCTGAACTTGGAGTCACTGGATGAAGATCGCCGATCTTCATTATAGAACAACGAGGCAGCTAAAAAATGATCCAAAGCTACCTTTGATCGCCATGTCAACCTTCGTTCATTCTGAGAAGGCGACCTCGTTCTGGCCTATGATATCGCCCATGATACCTTTGGCCATGGAAAATTTGAATCACTTTGGCATGGCCCTTACATCATCCAACATTGCCTCACCAAAGGCGCCTACATCTTGGCCTCCCCCGAAGGCCTCTCACTCAAGGAACCTGTCAATGGGTTATACCTCAAGAAATTTTATGCTTAAAAGTAGTCATGCTACTTTAGGTTACTTTTTCTTGTTTAGTGTTTTTAATTTTTTTTTTTCTCCTACCCTCTCGTCTAAAAATATCCCTTGTGCTATTGACAGATGCTTCCTCCACCATCCTACCACATTGGTTACGCCGATGGTGCCAGCCGTTGGACACAAAATCTCGCTTCAGCTGCTTGGGCTCTTTACACTCCCTCACATGAAATGCTACATTCAAGCGACATATGTTTGGGACCAACAACCAACAACCAAGCCGAATACACCGCTGTCATTGGCTTCTTGACCGACGCCCAGCACCATCATATTCATCACCTTAGTGTCTTCCTCGACTCTCAACTAGTCGTGCTCTAGCTCAACAATGTATACTGTGTACGCGATCCATGCCTCTTTCGCAAATACCTGCAGGTTAGACTGTTATCTCGACATTTTGATTCCATTAAATTTACACATATTCCAAGACAATTGAATCAAACAACAGATGAAATAGCTAACATGGTGTTATATTGGCATATATCACATCAAACTACACATACATAAACATCTCATACATCTTGTCACAACATATAGATAAGATAGACATCATCATCATTATCAACAAAAAAACATATGTAAACAACACCAGGATCTCAAAAAATATGTATACTCATATATATATATTGAGGCCTATCAGGCCATCTGAATGTTTACATACAAAAAATACATATGCTCGCAGGCCAGTGCCACACCTCAGTACAAAATCGGCTCACCAGCCTATAAAACAAAAAAGATATACATGACACATCGATCAGGGTGCCTCTATCGCATCCCCACCTGCCCCTCCCTCAGGAGGTGGTGGTGGCCCACCCCCACCTACCCCAGGCGGTGGTGGTGGAACATCCGCAGGACCCTCCTGCCCAGGCAACAGGCATCCACTCGTCATCGCGGTGAGCACAACTGCTTGTCTCACTATCCCCCGCCATGGTGGCGGTAATCCAATGCACTGCTCCAAGAACCCCTCATCCTGGATACGGATCCACATGCCCTCAGGCACGTCCTGTAACACCATCTCTAGACGACAGCGTATATCATCAAAGTCTACTCCGACTACCATCGGAGCAGCATGTGACGGTCCCGCGCCAGGGTTGTCGAATCAGTGCCTCCTCGCTGCCCTCTTGGGCTCTGCAGGTCGTCCCGCGGCCTCATCCCTTCGCCGCCTCTCTCCACGTGGAGGTCTCTCCGGCTCTCGCTGAATCGACGCTCTATACAACTCCACCTCGCGCCCGCGAGGTGCCAAATCTGCACATGCACAAAGCAACAAACAACAAATCGTATCACTATCCATACATCATACATATGAACTGATATATCAAAAAATAACATAAATCAATACATACAAATACACAACATACCTCGATGGTCGAAAACCTCCCCAGGAGGCAACACCATGTCCGGGTCCCCCCGGAAGTCCACCCTAGCATAGGGGTACTGAAGTATGACCTGCGGCATCTGCGGCCATATCTGCACCGCCTGCGTAGTGAAATAATGTCCGCCTTCACCACCACCGTGGCGAACCAAAATCTGAGACCACCGCCTCAGTCGAGGCTCTCGCACCCCAGGCGCCTCTAGAAGAACCCGTGGGCACAACATCGACACCCTCTCCAGAAACTAGGCCACCAGGATGGAGCCAAACGCAAACTCCCCGGTACCTGTGGACCGACAACGGTCCAGTTGTGCGATCATACGCGCATGCAGTGTCAAACCCCAGGCGAACCGCTCACGGCCCACCACCACCCTCTCCATCACCAGCAACTCGCCACCACTGATCCGGTGGGTCGCCAATGACCCATACACCCGAACAATCATCGCCGCTACGCAACGATGCAACATGGCATCTATACCACTAATACTCACTACAGTCCCAGACATGTAGTGCTCGCCTAAGCAATATCGCTCAGCGACATCCCGCAGATGAGTGTCCCTCGGCAGCACAGGCTCTGCTGGCAGCGGTGTTCCCCGAAAGGGGAGCCCAGTCAAAAAATAGATATCTTCCACCGCAGTGAAGGGGATCTGCTCTCCTCGCACAAGGAAGCAGTGCAGGTCTGGACTCCACATATGGAGCAAGAACTGCAGCAAGTACTCCTGTGCCCGTATCAACGGGCACTCAAAGAACTTAAGCAACCCACTGGTTTCTAAAGCCGCTCGAACCGCAGGCCCTGCATTGGCCACATCATCTCGCAACTGTGACCAGTATCGCTCATGCCACCGGACGTCCATAATCATTGCTAGCCACCTACACACAACACAGAGTCCTATATCAGCTTATGCAACCATCCAATGCATAAAAAAGACTCATTTTTTACCCCGTAAAACTTGCCTCAAAGGCGCGTTTTCTTTACCCACAGGCGCGCACATATGCACGCCTGTTCACTACAAAGGCGCGCATATCTACGCGCCTGTTCATTCAACAGGTGCACTTGCAAGCGTGCCAGTTCATTACACAGGCGCGCTCTTGAGCGCACCTGTCCAAATTACAGTCGCGTACTAGTGCACGACTGTCCACCCCACAGGCGCGCCTCTGTGGCGCGCCTTAAATTTCTACTCACGCGCACCAATGCGTGTCAATTATGAGGATAGGAGCGCACATATGCGTGCCTTCCACTGAATCGTCCGCGCATGCGGGCCCACATCCTAAGAAAAAAACCCCTAAAAACGCCTTGTACGGCCCCCGTACCTACCCTGCCCAAAAATTAGAAACCTATTTCTATGCAGGACGATCAGTCCACTAACCTGAAGCTCTCACACCATCAATCGGTTACCTCGTGCTCCCTGAATCACCCAATCTCCTATGGATCTGCTCGGAAAATCACTGTAGCAACAGGTACAAATGAGGTGGCAATGTGGGCCCTACAACTATATATAGGCCTTTTGCCAAACTTCCACTCACCATTCCGGGAGCCCACGGCATCCATTTTTCGAGCCGTCTTCAGCCATGGGATCAGCGTCCCGCCACCTACATTTCAGTAGTCCCTGGGTCTCTTTTCATCATGAGCCCCTGGGGCACCTTTTTTTCATATCATGGTCAGGTATGCACGCGCATAGTCACATTCGTCAAAATACAAGCTCATATCTTTGATTCTCTTCAGATATTGTTCACTTTGGGTATTTGGTTGTTATGTGTGCAGGTACTTGCTCATCGATCATCAACATCATCCCTTCAGGTATATATTCAACACTGGCATGTAGTCTATCCCACTGTATTGCATTTACATTTCCAGTCACACCCTCTGATATTGGCCTTTAGGATCCTTATTCCCGTCTCTGCAGTACCCACACCTCCATTTTGCATCTTCGGTACTGTAACTCAGTAGCATTCTCACCCACATGAGTTGTCCCATTCTTAGCACCCTTTGGCACTTTTGACACTCATGCTGTTTTTCATTGCCCTTTAGGGATGGGAGTCCCGATAGTCTTTCATCATGTCGTGAATCAGCCACATACTCTTTCTCTTCATTTTTCTAGCTTTCCCACATGGACTCACGGATTATCTCTTTATGGTTCTAATTTCTACCTACACCTCCACAGGATCATGAGCCCTTCATTTCATCCACACTCAGTTTGCCCATCTGCGAACCTACCCTCATTTCACCTACCTCATACAGAAACTCACCAATGGGGCCCCCACCCTTCATCAGTTTCCCAAGACAATTCTGCCCTCCCTGGGGCACACATTTCACACTAGGGCACCCGTTTCTATATTTGTACATTTCTCCCCAAAATTATTCATTATTTATTGTACAAACACCTTTATTTTCAGTCATTACATTTTTTGTCGTCACCATTCGCGACTTGCTTTCTTTTGGCCATACACAACCCATGTCACCCTTGGTTGGAGCATTAATTATCATTTACCCTTTTCCGACATCGTCCATATCTTCAGAGTACTCCACAGGTCAGTTACCTCTACCCTCTGAATTTGTTCACCTTGTCCCGCCTCTGGCACAACTTAGCACCGGTCTTGTCGTCCCCCTGACATTCGACCTTGTTACACGGTTGCGGCCACTGTTTCTCTCATACATCCTCCAGCCAAGGGAAGTCTTGAGTCATCCCACTCCTCGACTTCATCCATGTACCTCTGCCACTTCCTCACCTCAGTAGATTCCACAGAGCCCTTTGCTCCTGGGAGTCGTGTCCTCCTTTTGTCGACATCAGCACACTTTTCCAGAAGGGCGACAATATCTTGATTCTCATTCTCTATTTTAATGAGAGATCTCGGACGGCACAGGGTGAAACACCATTGCTCCCTGCTGTCATTGGCCCCCATAAACATTCGACGCCAACACTCTCTCATGTTATGGTGGGTCTTACTTTGCGACTATTGCAGTTATTTTTGTCATTTGCCAAAGACCTCTGAACTTGGTAGGGCCATCAATGCCCACATCATCGTCGCTGCTTATTACCATGATCATTGCCTATTATTCAGAGTATGTTCCTTTGCAGAATTGTCTTCTGCCTTTATCATTATCACCCCCGAGGTCGCTACAATTGTCTACACCAACACTTTCGTCATCTTTTTTCAGAGTTACATAAAACGAGCATGGGGCATGCCCACCTCGTTTGTACACAGTTGTATATTTTTTCTGCACAACTCTCCAACGGATCGCTCCGAACGGTCCCACTATTGCTCTCCCTTACAACAACATTCTCAGTAGAAGAAACATTGATGTATTTTGGCTATACGTATGCTCCTAACCTCATCCATCAGGGGGCATCTGTTATCACCGAAATTTCGTCCGCACATGGCAACAAGAACTCCGCATCGTCAAAACAACAATGAAGTCATTCATGGCACTGAATTAATTTCACAGCATTCCAGAAGGGTCAAAAACTATACAAAGTAACCAAAAATTGAAGGGCGCTTCACAGTAGTTTGGTGCACGCACACATGCGCAGGACAAGAACATACTCTGTGCGCATGCACGCACGACGCGCGACTGTCAATGAAAAAACCCACGCACCTGCTAAAACAACGCATTTATTGAATTGGCCAGCCTCTCAACCACTTACGAACCGACTCCCAATCTGATTTGACTCCTAAATACGAGCTGAATCTGCAGGTTAGGCGGGTTAATGACCTAAGGAATCCCTAAAGGGCCCCTGTTCACACTTTGAAGAGGTTACATAATCGCCCGAGGATCTGCTATAAAAAGCCGTGAAGATACATTGTTTTCGCAAGGAATTTTAGGCATTGTTATGCTGCTCAGATTGTTAAGGACTCATTCTTTAACGATAACATATCGACAACATCGCTGGGAGTTCTTTCACTGTCATACTCAGTTCTTCTCATTGTAAGGAAATAAAACTTTGTGAGGGCCTCAAAGAGCCTTCCGTTGGGGGAAGAAGGAACCACGATTCTCTTCCTTCATCGTGCTCCGATTTCATCAATAGACCAGCTCAAAACCATTGGTGACATCTGTCTTTGTTTTTTTTGGTGTTTGTTGTTTCTTTTCATAGTTTTAATTTGTTTTCAGTTGATTCTAGCTTGTAGTTTGTTTTGTTTACAATGAGAAGAACTGAGTATGACAGTGAAAGAACTCCCAGCGATGCTGCCGATGTGTTATCGTTAAAGAATGAGTCCTTAACAATCTGAGCAGCATAACAATGCCTGAAATTCCTTGCGAAAATAATGTATCTTCACGGCTTTTTATAGCAGATCCTCGAGCGATTATGTAACCTCTTCAAAGTGTGAACAGGGGTCCTTTAGGGCTTCCTTAGGTCATTAACCCGCCTACCCTGCAGATTCGGCTCAGATTTGGGAGTCAAATCAGATTGGGAGCTGGTCCGTAAGCGGTTGAGAGGCCGACCAATTCAATAAATGCGCCGTTTTAGTAGGTGCGCGGGTTTTGTCATTGACAACCACGCGTCGTGTTTGCATGCGTGCAAAGTATGTTCTTGTCCTGCGCATGTGTGCGCGCACCAAACTACTATGAAGCGCCCTTCAATTTTTGGTTACTTTGTATAGTTTTTGACCCTTCTGGAATGCTGTGAAATTAATTCAGTGCCATGAATGACTTCATTACTGTTTTGACGATGCGGAGTTCTTGTCACCATGTGCGGACGAAATTTTGGTGATAACACAAGGGTTAAAGAAATCCATAGATATTAATTTCAAGGAATTAAAGGTGTTCGAAGACTCATAAATTATTATTAGGCAAGTAAGAAACACTATACACTGCAACTCCCCTCATCTTAAGAACTACCAGCAGGAGGTGTAGAGGCTGATAGAATGCTTTGAAGCTTTCAATATCACTGTGATCCCTAGAGTGAAGAACATCCTTGCTGACTCCTTAGCCACAACTGCTTCAAGACTCTCGCCTTTAGAAGATTATGAAGCCTCTTGATTCACTGTAGAACTACTCTACAAGCCATCGATACCTAATAATATCTCTAATTGGAAATTCTTTGAGAGGGATGAACAAATCATAATCTTCTTGACTAATAGAGACAACTTCAAAGACCTTGTTATTGATGATGAAGAGTTCCAAGAGAAACTAACATAAACCAGTCCTCGGGAGGGTCAACACGTGTATAAACCAAAAGCTCACACAATTCCAAAAGGGATAGCAAATCTAGAGAATTTGTTTGATCTAAAGGAACGATTCAAAGGACCTAAAAATGCAAAGATTGGTAGCTCCTACCCCCTCCACGAAACTGTAAATCTTGGAACCCTAGACAACCCAAAGTATGTAAATCTCGGCAAAACGATATCTAAAGAGGAGAGGAAAGCATACCTCAAATTATTCAAACAATACCAGGATGTGTTCACCTAGTCCTATAAAGATTTGAAAACATATGATACTCGCATCATTCAACACACCATCCCGTTGAAACCCGAAGTCAAACCTTTTCAATAGAAGCTTTGAAAGTACCACCCAGCCTTGGAACCTCTAAAGTATCAAGAGTTAAGGAAGATTTTAGATGCAAATATAATTTTCCAAGTTAGACATTTCGCCTGGGTATCAAACCTTGTTCCAGTAAGAAAAAAGTCAGGAGAAATCCAAATATGCGTAGACTTTCATAATCTCAATAGAGATTTAGAAAAGGAGAATTATCCCATCCCACCGATGGAGCAACTCCTACAGATCATTTCAGGCTCATAAGTTTTCTCCCTTCTAGACGGTTTCTCAGGATACAAACAAGTGTTGGTTTCAGAGGAAGATCGATTAAAAAACCTTTAGGACCAAATGGGGAACCTTCACTTATAAACGCATGCCTTTCAGCTTGATTAACGCAGGAGTGACCTTTCAAAGGGAAATGGACGTGGTGTTTCGGGGACTTATAGGTAAGTGCGTGGTAGTGTATTTAGATGACGTAACGGTGTATTCGAAGAATAGAGAGGAACACGTCCAACACTTAATTCATATTTTTGAAAGATGCCGAAAATATGGTATATCACTCAATCCTAAGAAAATTATATTCGGTGTTGAATAAGGTAAGTTGTTAGGTCATTTATATCTCAAGGGGGAATTTGCATATACCCCCAAAGGATTAAAGCCATATCTCAACTCCCGCTACCCCATAACAAGAAGGCTATGTAATATTTTTTTGGGCAAATTAATTTTGTAAGGAAATTCACCCCCGACTTCGCCGAAATCATCAAACCCTTACAAAAAATGATTCACAAAGATTTCAACTTTAAGTGGGATGATGAACACAAATATGCTTTGAACAATATCAAAGCTTCTATATCCCGGGCCCTGGTATTGCAAAGTCCCGATTTCAATACAGAGTTTAACCTTTATACATTCACCTCTGACCAATCGCTAGCTACGAATTTGACTCAGAAGGACTACGAAAA
Organism: Picea engelmannii; assembly: GCA_009831015.1. Taxonomy (NCBI): domain Eukaryota; kingdom Viridiplantae; phylum Streptophyta; class Pinopsida; order Pinales; family Pinaceae; genus Picea; species Picea engelmannii. Next base: position 224,294 of record ML786888.1, on the reverse strand, counting down.
CAACAAAGCCCCGGTGTCATTCATGAGCACCAACCTTCAAGGAGATGAGCTCAATTACCCCACCATAGAAAACAAGGCCTACGTGGTCTATAAAACAGTAAAGCATTTTAGGTCGTACATCCTCAAGAATCACACTAAGGTGATTGTGCCACACCCCGTAGTCTGATCCTTGTTTACCCAACAAGAAATGGGAGAAAGAAGAGGGAACTGGATGGTGATAGTCCAGGAATTTGATCTAGATATAAAAACCTCCAAGTTAGTAAAAGGACAATGTTTGTGCAAACTCGCAGTCGAAGCTCAAGATCAAGCAAACCAAGATCCAGGGTGGGATAATGAAATAACACTGTGGTGTGGTGAAGCAACATACATTTCGCCAGGACTGGACTCCTAGTACAAGGATTTGGCTCATCTATTACATCATGGGACTTGTCCCGAAAACTTCAATCCCAGAGAAAGGAGAGCCCTCCGACTAAAATCCGCACAATATTGCCTCATAAATTCATTATTCTTCCAGATCAACTATGACAGGGTATTACTGAGATGTATCGAACACAAAGACATTGATAAAGTGCTGAAAGAACTCCAAGATGGCCCCGCTGGGGGACATTTTACAGGGAACACCACCGCTCATAAGGTTCTGAGAGCCAACTATTATTGGCCCACTTTGTTCAAAGATGCTCATGCTTACGCCAGGAATTGTAAGACTTGTCAAATAAGTGCTGGCAAGGAGAGAAGGGAAACAATCCCACTTTAGCCTGTAACCGTCTCTAGACCATTTGAGCAGTGGGGGCTAGATATCATAGGAGAAATTACGCCTAATTCTTTGAAATTGCACAAGTATATTCTTACTTCCACCGACTATTTCACAAAGTGGGCAAAGGCCATCCCTTTGACCCATGTAAATGAGAAAATAGTCATCCAATTTATAGAAAAATAGCTAATTACAAGGTTTGGCATTCCTTCCATTCTGGTCTTTGGTAATGCAGCCTACTTCTGCTCTACCCTATTGACAGAGTTCACTCTAGACAAAGGAATCATAATCAAGTACTTTGCAAATTATTACCCTCAGGGAAATGGAATGGCATAGTCAACCAATAAGAATATGGTGAGGATACTAAAGAAGACGGTTGCGAATAACCATAGAAATTGGCATAACCAAATCCATAATTCCCTATGGGATGATAGGGTCACACTCAAAGAGGCTATAGGGAATTCCTCGTACTTCCTGGTCTACGGACAAGAAGCCATTATCCTAAATGGGATTTATCTCCCATCTCTCCAATTGGCCCAAGATTCTAATGTTGATAAATCCTCAACCATGAAAAAAATAATCAACACTCTGCTCATGCTAGAAGAAGAGAGGGAAAGGGCTAAGTCTAAATTTTTATCCCATCAACAGATAGTGAAAAGATGGTTCGATAAGCATAAGGCTAAAGAAAAGAATTTTCAAGTAGGAGACTTAGTTCTAAAGTGGGATAAGGTAAATGAACCCAAAGGGAAGCATTCCAAGTTTCAGAGCCTATGGATTGGGCCTTTTTAGGTGGCTGAGAAGATCGGGGTAGGTACTTATCATTTGAAAAATCTGAGAGGGGAGCCTGACGCCCATCCGATAAATGACAAATCCCTAAAGCAGTACTTCCGATAATAAAAACACAATAAAAGTAATATATATATATATATATACACACACACACACACACACAAACACACACACACACACACAGTTGGCATGAATAAAAGAAGGACCAGAGATATTTGTTTTATGGGACATAGATTCTGCGTTCACCTAATGAATCGCCATTTGTTGACTGCTCAACACACCCTAAAATTTTTGTGACCACTTCCTTTTGGGTACCACGTTGTCTTCTACCTTCAATTGTTTTCACCATGGTTTGAGCCTGATAACCTTCTTATCTGATATGTTTCATATCCGAGTTTCTCTTGAGCATATTAAGAACCATCTTGAGAAACACCATGACTGATCAAGGAACCAATGACCTAGATTTCTCCCTGCTTACTTGAGAAGTTCAACATCAGTGAGACATTAAGGTAGAAAAAATTGTATGGGAAGTCAAAGTAGCCGAGTGCTGACATTCTTTGGTGTCGACTGATAAGAGTATCTCTTTTATGAATATAGCCTTCGAAAATATTTCGCCGAAGGCCGATTCTTTCGGCTTCAACAGAAAAGTGCGATTGTAAGCGCCACACATAGATAAAAGCAACACTGTCGACCGCCGAACTCCCGAAACAAGTTTGGTATTGGCGAGAGGGAACTAATTAATCGCTCCTACAACTCTCGGTATCGGCAGCTGTGACCTATAGTATTTTCTCAAAAAACTCTCGGGACAAGTGAAATTCCAAGCATGACTTTTATCCACTAGCATAGTATCTTTCCATGATTAAATTTTTTTTTTTAATAACCAAAATTGATAATCCCACAGAAGTAGTAATTGATATCAAATTTTTACAAAGAAAAACATTAAAAAACTCACGACGTAATAACAATGATTCCAAAAGATCTAATATTTTACACAAAATATTTAAATAAGAATACACATTTGATTCACAACCTGATACTTTTAAACTTTTTCTTTATATACAATCAAAAATCCTCCGTCAGGCTTGGTTTACATAAGAATAGACAACCTCGATGACTCGGCTAACCTGCTCGATCGCCGTGATATTACAAAATTCTACAAAGAAGAAAGACAGAGAGGTGTTAAGCCACACTTCCAGGAACACAGGGCGAGAACCCGCTAACTATGTATCTCCTATGCTTTGGTCCTCTCTCAGGTTGTCTTTCGCGCTTTGTGGTTTCTTATGCTCCACTGCACCTCGCATAACTCCACGATCCTGTCTTGTGCTTATCAAAGTTGTCTTTGCAGCCAAACAATGCTCCTCTCATGACATTGCGACGACGACATCCTCTGGGTTTTTTTCGCCAACTCACGCGGCAATTCCCTACTCTCTTGGTAAAGATCAACTATTGCAAATTGTGCCTGCTCTAGTTACTGAGTAGAATTTTCGATGGAAGCACCCAGCTCTTCGACCCTCCCCTTTCTTCTTCTGTCTCCTTTGCCAGCGGTCCCGACCAACTTCGAACAATTGGTAGGCATTACATACTCCTCGAGGGTTGGACGTGTAGTCAGTTCAGCCTTGGGGTGGTCCCCCTCTCCTTCTCATGTTTTCTTCTTAGGCCTTCCTCTTCTCCATGGTTTCAGTCCCAGAGAAGGCGTAGTCTCCAGCTTATTTCTCCCAGACATATCTACGACCACCCCAAGCCCATGCTTGGAAGTTGACGCTACCTCCGGGCAGATAGCTGCACCTCTCTAAGCCCATAGGAAGGATTCCCAGGTGTGCTGGGGCTAAGACCTCACACTCTGGTTGCCTCATGGACCTCGTCCCATGTTTGAAGGAGATCCCATAATCACAAATCATAAGAGACTCAAGGCATCCGCGGATGGAAAAGGATTACTCAACTGGACGTCGCCAAGACAAACTTACCGAACCAGATCCCTAGGGAATATGAGCTTGGCATATAATAAGGATTTCTCGTAAAGCTCCTGGATTTATAGGGAAATCAAAGAGAGACACTAGGCTCGCCAACATAATGCCTGCTCCTCATGACATAATGTTTGAAATTTTTTGGCATGCCACAACTAATCAATGGATGCGATCCAGAACATGAAAACACCGCCAATCAGGGTTATAGGAAAGTGTGCAGTGCGATCCTTTTGATCCTTATGAAATTTAGAACCTCCTTTATTTATAAATGACGCTTGGCATGCTTGGTGGTATGAGTTTTGAAGGCATTTAATGACCTTCTCTGTACGATATCCGACCTCTTGGGAGCACACATGCGCATAATTTGTCCTTGACGCCCTTTTTCCAAAAGGCCAAGTAATTACTATGATAATTATACATTCATGTCTATCGTACTTAATTAGCCACACTACACCATGCTGAGGTGTTCATCTATACCAAAGAGGAGCAGTGGCTTCACAAGTCACTCGAAGGAAGCATTTGGGATCACGTAAGTATTAAAAACGATTGAGACTAGAAATTTTCATAGGTATGTGTTGATCTTTTGTTTATTTATGTCAGATCATGGGTTGCTTGATTGCTAAATTACTCCTGTTTAATTATAGGAAGAACCTTCCCGATCACCGACTAGAGTCTATCCTGTGATCCTGCTAAAGAACTAAAAGAATCATCAAAGCGACGAAGTATGTCGAGCTCCTGATTTCGACATCCTGATATTAATCAACCTAAGCGGAACGATCAAGTTGTGCACCGAACAAGATGCATCATGGGCCGAAGAATGTGGAAAGGTCATCGATGCAAAGCCTGAGCAAGTACAACAATTCGTAGGACATCCAATCAAAGCTAGAGCCATACTTCATAAGTTGAACTTCAGCCTCGCAAAATATCATGCGCACACATTAGACATCAAGGGAATCTATGAGGCTCCAATGGAACAACACAGGTTTCCATGGGCCAACACCTATGAAGAAATCTTTATCATATGGTCTGATTACGAAAGAGTCCACCCTTTTCAAGAAACAACTCAGGTGGATTGTTGAAATACTGTTAGATGATGATGCCACGTGGTGATTCTTGATTAGCTCAAATTGTATTTTACCGTTAATTACTGTTAATACTTTATATTATAAATAGGAACATCGATCGATGGTCAAAGGGTTGATGGTTGTTGTAAGAACTCTTTTCTTTTGGTTGTTGATAATTATTTTGAGACTACTACGAATTAAGAAGTCCTTCTGGACCAGAGACGAGCTATTTTCATCAGATGTATGTGATTGGAGTTGGATAATAATTACTTCCTTTCCCGTTCCATGAATGTTGCAGTAAATGAGTAAGAGCAATTAATTTTGTTGTCAAGTTATCTGGTGAAATGTTTTGATGTTCCTTGCTTTAAATGATGAAAGTAAATCATTGTGCTTCTATGTGATGAATGTCTTGGTAGATGAATTATTTTTCTTACCGTGACATTGATTACATTTGTGTTTCTTTCTCTATGCTAAGTAGTTTACCTCAACTATGTGATGAATGTCTTGGTAGATGAATTATTTTGCTTACCCTGATCTTGATCATATATGCGTCTTCTTTCTGTTAAGTAGTTTTCTTAGACAACAGTTGGATGCTCTTTCGGTTAAAGTATTATTACTAAGCCCTTTGGCATAGGATCACTGTCTATATGTTCGAGTAGCGGGTTATCCCAAGCTCAACCCCTTCCCAATAGTTAAAAATCTTGTCCTATCTTCATCAAGTTGGTTTATATTGGCTTTCATCTCTTGTACCTGCCCCACCTAAGAGAAAATACAGAAAAAACTTAACCGAAGGAAGAGCATTCACCAGAAAAAACAAAAGCTCATCGATAATTTGGCCAGATTGTAATATCTAGAGAACCATTCCACTCCAAACGCTGCATAGTCTAATTGGGCCTTGGTGGCGGGTTTGGTTCCTGTTGTTGAATCAGGAGATTTAAGCCCCATAAACACACCCTATTGGTCCATGATATTTATTTAAATAACATGGAGGGTCATTTTTCGATGATCGATTGTGAGAAACTCTCTTGTAAAATCTCTTTGTAATATTTTTCTTTGCATCAATAAACTGCTCCAAGTGGCCACATTGGCTGGGGCCGTGGATGTTTCCCCATAGGGGTTTTACCACATGAAAACATCGGTGTGTTGATCTTTGATCTAGTTATGTGAGTGGTTACTGAAGGTCTTCGTCCTCTGTTGGAATACCTGTGTTGTCAAACAAAATCACCTTGTCTACCTTCATCTAGAACCCTAAATAGTTTATTTGTGGTTTTGAATGAAGATAATTCTCTAGAATATCCAACAAAAGAGGAAGGTCCCACATAAGAGGAGGCTACAAAAAATCAAGATAAAAAGGAAATCAATGAAGAAAAATTACAAGAAGAGGTGGAAAACCATAGAGTCAAAAAGAGACAAAGAATAACCCATGAACCCCCATATATGTTGTGGTCCTTAAACAAACCCTTAACTCCCCCCCTCAACTTATGGAACCAAGACAAGGAAATAATCCTAAGAAAGAGAGGCCAAGTACAACAAAGCATTGGGATACTAGTATTTGTTGGAGACATTTGGCTATCCTCTCTGAGGTTTATACCAAATTCAAATGTTATTTTGTTGTGTGCTTTTAGGAAGTTATTTTATTAAGTAGTGTACTAGATGTTATGTAAGTCAAAGTAAGCAATTGGGGAACAAGAAAGTCCACCTTCCATCTCACTTTGCTTAAAAATTGGAAATGTTTTAGGACATAGGATTTACCCTTCATATTTTGTAGCCTTAGGCTATCTAGGTTTGGCTACAACCCCAGTTTTTCTTGATAAAATATAACTATTACCTTGGTAAAAATAAAAAACAAGAGTTTTATTTGTTGGACACACCGACCACACTGAGAGGGGGGGGGTGAATCAATGTGAGGCTCTTTTTAAAACTTCTTTCAAAACTTTAGTTAGTCATCACCATTCACAAAATCATTACTCATTAATTATATTCACACTTAGTTGCTTTCATGTAAACATATCTCAATGACATATATTAACAATAAATAACTATGCACCATCACAATAGAGAACAGAAAGAACACTAGATACATGTATATGTTTATTTTGTAATACAGACTACAATCCTTAGGATTTATCAACACCAACTGAAATGAGAACCAAATCAAAGAGAGCACCAACTCTCAATACAAGACCCAACTTACAAATCTCAACACCAACTAAGAAGAGGAATCCAATCCTCAAGTATAAGACCATCATCTTGTAGAAAGAAATAATTCTGTCAAATTGTACCAACAGTCTATACCAAGACAAGTGCATCAACTATGCATAACACAACCTGTCACAAAAACCTGTCACCTCAACCTGTCTCATCAATATCATCATCCAAATCTGATCTACTCACAAATATCAATCATCAATCCAACTCTCAACCATATGCATAATATCACCAAGTTAACCAACAATATACCTCTAGAAATACACCATACTCTCCATAAACCAAATACCATAAACCATTACACAAGACCATGTGCCAAAACCATACCTTTAATCCTATACAAATCATCAAGACCTATACCATACTATGCAACAATTGGAACACTTCCAATATGCAAATTTGATGTGGTTACCACACTGCCAACTTTTTACAACTGGAAAATCTGCTGCCGCGGTTATGCTGCTCAGATTTTGTTGCTGTGGTTTTGTTGTCGTGGTTTTTGTACTATGATTTTTCTACCATGGTTATTCTGTCGTGATTCTGCTGCCAATATTTTTCTGCCACGCTTTTCTGTTGCGATTCACGATTTTCTGTCATGATTTTTCTGTCGCGAATTTTCTCTATCAATAATACTTGCCCAAATAACCTTTCACAAATGGATATTCAATATGCTAAAATATCACACATAAGCGACCCTTTCTCTCTTATTTATAACTCTCCAAGTAGCTTCCTCTAGAGGTTATCTTCTAACCAACTTACCCAACTTCCTTCTTTTGGGGCTAACCCACTTCTAACTACTTTGTCCACTTACAATACAAATAGTAAACTCTCCACTTCTAGTTGCAACTAATTTATTTTTAATTGTTTTCTTGTTGCAACCACTTAATCCATGACTAACCACTTTGACTGGTCAACTTCTTTTAGGATCTTTTAGAATAATTTGACTTCTTTGACCTTCTAGGGGCTTCTAGATAACTCATGAGGGTTCTCCAAATTCACATGGCCATAAATCTCTAACCATGAGGAGTTATGTGATGTTCTACATATCATCGGAAATAACATGACATATATTATCCATATGTAATAGTTTATCCTGCTAATTCACTGATATTCATTACATTATTCCTCAATCAAACTTGGGTTCCCTAACCACACTGCTGGTATAACCAACCACCTAACAATTTGGACTTCACAAAGCATCTTCCCGTGAGGGCTTTCACCATAAGGGGACCAATTTGATAACTTTACCCAAGAGCGTCTTCCCGTGAGGGATTTCACCATAAGAGGACCACTTTGGAGTTTATACATTTGGTTCTTCCTATCAACCATGACATTACATCAATGATACAACTCCATTTATTATCAACATATCATTATGACACCACTTGAAATCAACCCTTTGACAATAATTACATCAATTACCATATAACCAATAATCAATATATCAATTATACAAACACATCACTATGACTATACTTGACATTAACGCTTTGAAATCAATGACAACATAGTACAACAATATCCCCCTTTGGCATTGATGGCAACACTAACATTGATGTCAACACCAATCATTGATGGCAACACTTGGACATAGAAATGATAATGCTCCCCTTGTGATCATTTTTCCTCATAAATTTTCATCTCACCACATCAATGTGACTATCTCTCACCCTTTGAGATCAATGGAAAAGGGTAGTTCTCTCCTTGGGGCTGCTCCCCCTTTTTGAACTCTCCTTAGTGTTGTTGCCCTTGTTTGGATTCCTTTGAGCTTCCTATGAATAATCTCTTCCCCTTTGGACAAGGGATATCACTATGATGCAATGATGATGGAATGGATGCCAATAATCTCTTCTACTGGAATCATGCTGCTACAACTGATCATGGGAAGAAGAATAACCCCCCCTGTGGGTATGTCTCCCCCTATCTTCTTTGCAGGATGAACAATATGCTACCACTACAATCTGCTTCTGCTGTAAATGCTACTGCTCAACCATAACATATATCAACTTCTCAAGAATGATCTTCTCTTCCTATGGTGATCCTTGGACCTATCCATGCATCAAAATCGTTCCATACCATACATCATGAAGAAAAATATATGTCAACAATGAATAGAGAATCATGAACAAAACATTAACCATGTACATCCGTTTCCATACTATGTGCCAACCATATTCCTCTACCAACATGCCAACCATGTGCCTCAAACAAGTGTCATATCACTCATGATATTCTTCTACCATGAACCAAGTTCCATAGCCATGTATCTAAACCATCAATGTATCAAGAAAGCATCTCAACTATATCATCACATACATCATGTACCAAAGCAAGTGCATCAACCATGCACCAAAATTCAACAAGATGTATCACAATCAAGATGTGTTCTCATACATACATGCCATATAAAAAATAAACCATGTGCCAATCATACTACTAGAAAGTGCCTCAACTATTGTATCAAGTATGTACCAATCATGCATCAACTATAGATCAAGATATGACTTATCAATGATGTACATCATAACCACCTCATCAACTCATCAACTACATGTCCCAATATGTAGCTCAATCACATTCCAAATGCATGCATCAAGGTATACCTCTAACAATACATCACAAATATGTTAATGGGGATCACATATGTACCAACCATATACTATAAAAGATATTCCTCAAAACCATTCATTATAGAAAGTACGAAGCAACCAATAGTACCTCTAAACATGTACCACAAGTGTGCCTCAATATATCAATGATATGCCTCTAGATATTACCACATCAACATGATACGTCCCATAAACAACATTCCATAAATTCACTGAGAGAATACATAACATAACCGACATTGTTCCTTAACAGAACATGCCTCAATCCACACTCTAGGGTTAGTACCATGCATCCAAGAAATTCATCAAGCATATGCTCCAATACTCAACCACTTATTATAACCATACATTCATCAACCACACATAAAAACATGAAACCTAACTCATACTATCTCAAACCCTACAAAAACAAAGTTAGACAATCGAACCATGCTGCAACTCATCTGTACACCTCTCTTGTTGAGGCTTTTACCACAAATACGTGACATGTTCCATAGATAGCTTACATATGCACATGACCTTTCTATATGTCACCTCGCATATGTATGAGACTACTCCCACAAGAGCTCACATATGCCTAAGAAAAATAAGGCTTTCCTGATTCTTTATCCCTTCATTCAAGTCTGGCTATTTAGTCTTCTTCATCCACTTCTGAGAGAGTCATGTACTTTGAGTACTTTTTCTTTCAACTTCCATCTTTTCAACATTGTCCTTCTTCCATGTTCTTCTTCTCATATTATATGAAGCATTCCTCATATACTTTCTCCTTGTGTTCCAAAAATCTTTTGATTTGTGGCCAAACCCACTATAGCTATAACATCTCATGGTGTGACAATGTGCAACAATGTGTCCCACAAGATTGTTGTTGATTAAGGTTGGTTGTCATTGATGTCAATCCTTGAAGAAAGTCTGGTAGTGACTTTCAGTAGCACAAAGGTTTGGGTAATGGACCCAAGGTTGTTTCATGTATAATGGTATGAATTTTAATATATTTGAATGTAATACTATTCTATATGGATAGTACACGTCATTCCATTTCTGGTGGTATGTGGAACGTCACATAACTCCTCACAGTTTGAGAGTTATGGCCTTAGGAAGTTGGAGGACCCTCATATGTTGGCTTGAAGCCCCAAAAGGTCAAAGAAGTCAAAGAGCTTGCAAAGAAGAAATTATTATTTAAATGATAAATTAAATTGGCAAAGTCAAGAAGGATTATTTAAATAATAAAGTGAAGTGACAAAATCAAAGAAGATGATTTAAATGATAAAGTGAGGTGACAAAGTCAAGGAGGGATATTTAAATGATAAAGTAATGGAAAAATTTCTAATTATGGAAAGTGGTTAACCCTAAAAATGAGGAAAATGGGTTAAGTGACCTAGAAATAGGTTAAGTGACTTAGAAATGGTTTAAGTGACCTAGAAATGGGTTAAGTGACTTAGAAGATGCTTCTAAGGAAGATATTTGGAGAGTATAAATAAGAGGCAAGGCTCTCTCATTTTACATCACACTTGATAATATTGAATATATATAGGTGATTGAGGTAACCAAAGGATATCTAAGCCGAATTTCAGAGGGAAGTTGAAGAAAAGAAGGCCGGAATTCAAGGGAGGATAAATTCTTTTGATGATGCTTTTTAAGGTATATTATTTGCAGGTCATCTCACCATTTTCACAATAACTTTTTTTCTAGAATGATTCAGAATTTTAAATTGATAGGTCATTGAGGAAACATATCCAAGTATCTGTGGTAAAAAATTCAGTTTGTGGGTCATTTTATTTTTGGAGTTACACTCCGTGGAAAATAGGGTTTGTGGCTAGTTTTGAAATTAATCTAAAACATGTGTTTCGGGTAAAAACGTCATAAATTATTCATAACAAATCCAAATTAAGTAAGACAAAATGAATTGGTTATAGTATAGTTTGTAGTATTTTGTGTAATATTTTCAGATCCATTCAACAAATATTTTGTGTGGGGCACGCTCTATAGAATAAGCCATAATTCAGCAAGGTATGCCATTTTTGCTATAACTCCTTTTCTGAGGGGTTCCAAGTAATGACACCTAGAGGAATTGCATAAAACAAAGTGACGAATATTATGTACTATTTTCATATCTTTATTCATTACAGGTAGATAGTTATGATTATTTCAAGTTAGGGTTGTTGACTAATCCAAAACTAGTCATGTGAGACTAAAGAAAAGTTTGATGAAAATGCTAGTCTCTTGTTGTGAAAGTTAAGAAAAGTTTGTAGGTATGTGATCATATACAACAGGTCTATTACATAGTTACAAATCATATTTGGATGATGAAATTGATGAGGTCTTTTGGTTAAGGTACATGTTGGTTACATGGTTGAGACAAGTAGTTGATGAGTTGGCATGTACATGAGGTGTATAGTTGATGATGTTGGTACATATTGATGAGTCATAGTTGAAGAGTAGTTGACACATGATTGGTACATACTTGGTACATGGTTGGATGCACTTGTTTATGGTACATGTTGATTACAAGTTGTTTGGTATAGGTTGGTGCATGGTTGATGCACTTGTTTATGGTGCAAGTTGATTACAGGTTGAGGTATATGTCGATGCATGGTTGATGCATGGTTTAGGTTTATTGGTACAGGTTTATGACACTATATCTCACAATGATAGTGTGATAGTGGTTCCATCATTCTACTTTTACTTTGGGGAGGTTGGATGATGTAAGGACAGGTGGTTGTATCCACCTTTCAGTTGTATCCAAAGAACATAGGGGGTTGTAACCTCCTTCTGGTTGTAGCCAGAGAATAGGAGAGTTGGAGATTCCGTTAGGTTGTAGCCTGAGAAACAAGGGGGTTGGAGCCTCCTTCCAGTTGTAATTGGAAAACAAATGAAGTTGGTGCTTCCAATGAATGTAATTCTTCAATACATATAAGAAAAATCATTCCGTGTTTTTCTCCCGCTTTGGGTTTCCACCTAAAACACTAGTGTACTGTGTATGTGTATGATTGTTCATTTGTTCATTGATTATTTAATCTGTATTTATTGGATGATAATGCTACATTGATATAACACTTGGATTATATGGTTAAAAAGGATTAAATTTCTCTATTACTGATTCACCCCCCCTCTCAGTAATCCAATAATTGGTATCAGAGCAGGTTCCTTCATAAATTAGTTTAGCCACTGAAAGGTAGATCATGGAGAGCAACAAATTTTATAAAAATGGAATACCACAGTTCAATGGACAAAAGTATGCATTTTGTAGCATAAGGATGAAAACATATATACAGGCACAGGGATTTGAAATTTGGCAATCAATTGTAGATGGATACACAGCACTAGTAGTTCCGCCAACAAATGACAAAGAAGTGAAACTCAGTCAGAATAATTCCAAATCCAAAAATGCACTTTGGAATGGTCTTAGTGAAACGATATTCACCAAAGTTTCACATTGTAAATCCGCTAAAGCGATTTGGGACAAACTTCAAAATATTTATGAAGGAGATTCAAAAGTCAAAGCAACAAAGCTTCAAACTTACAGAGGTCAGTTGAAACAACTTAAGATGAAGGAAGATGAGAATATTGCATCTTACTTTTTATGAATTGATGAAACAATAAATGAAATTATAGGATTGGGAGAAGAAATAAAAGAATCTATAATTGTTCAAAAAGTACTAAGATCTCTTCCTATGAGATTTGACCCTAATATATCAGCACTAGAAGAAAGATCAAATCTAAAATCAATAAGCATGGACGAATTACATGGAATATTCACAACATATGAAATGAGAACTGAGCAGAAAAATCCAGATATAAAAGAAGCAACCTTCAAAGCATCCAAAAAGTCAAAGAAAAAGGGAAGGCAAAAAGAAGAACATAACAACAACGACATCTTGGAATATGATGAATAAGTGGCCAACTTTGTCAAAAGACTGAACAAGGGAACCGACAGTAGGTATTGAGGTAAGATTCCTTTAATTTGTTTTAATTGCGATGGTATTGGTCATTTTGCTAACAAATGTCCTTATAAGAAAAATAGAAATGATGAAGGTTACTCAAAATGCAAACAGACATATAAAGGCAAAAGAACCACAAAGAAAGTTTTCAAGAAAATCTTATGCACCAAAGAAGACATCTCATCATCAGATGAAGATGAAGTAAGTGATAGTGAGACAGAAAGAGTTTTATTCATGGCAGTAGAAGACTATAATAAATAAGACTCCGAAGAAGAATATGAAGAATCCGAAAAAGAATATGAAGAAGTCAAAGAATAAATTGAAGAGGCAGAAGTTGACTACCGAGAGGAATTAATGTGTGCCATAGAAGTTATCAGAAGAGAAAAGAAGAAAAAAAAGAAACTACAAGAAGAACTAGAAAAGAAAGAAGACACTTAAGAACTAGAACAAATGAACACAAATTTGAAGGTTCAAATAGAAGAAGATACAATAATTGAAGAAGCACACAAATAAAAACTAGAAGAAAAAGACAAGATCATTGGAAATTTGGAAGCACAGATTGTCACATTAATAAAGGATCTTCAAAAGAAAAATATGCAGAACAACTGAAAAGTTTTGGATGACATTATCAACAGTCAAAAATCTCATCATGACAAGTCCGAACTTGGATACAATCAGACAGAAAAAAGGATCAAACTCAAAAACAACAAAGCAATAAACATATCCAAAAATCTATGCAAAAACAATAAAGGGGGATAGGAAGATCTACAAGGAAGATTACAGGGACACTCCTCCACTGAGAAGATTCATATTTCATAACTAACAACCGACAGATAGGCCTCAGGAAGAAGAATAATTTATAAGAGTACCTCCTTTCAAAATATCTTCAACTCCTGGGTATCAAACTATCTTTTTTGGTTTATGTTATGCATGCAATAATTTTTGACATAAAGCAGTGAATTACAGAGATAACAATAGGAACACAAACAACTTTGAAATTCACACACAGAGGGGTTATCCAAGAAGGCCTAGTGAAACACATAAATGAAGTTACAACATGTTTGATCTTTGAACACTGAAGTGGAATATTACAAATGTAACAATTTTGGACACATGGCCAAATATTGCAGAATGACAGTCCCTCCTAGAGAACCACAACAAAATAACAACAGTCACAGACAAGAACCTCATAAAAGAACATGGATAAGAAAGCAAGATTAGTATAGCAATGAAGAATGCACACTCGCTCTACAATCTAAGAGTAAGAAACGTGGTTGGTATGTTGACAGTGGCTGTTCAAAACACATTACAAGTGATAGAGACAGGTTTCCTACATTATGAAAGGAAAGAGATGGATCAGTCTCCTTTGGAAATGATGATTCAACTAAAATCATTGGAAAAGGCACAGTCAGAATTGGGAACAAGAATAGCAAGGAATAAAATGTTCTACTAGTAGAAGATATGAAACATAATCTTCTAAGTGTGATTCAAATGTGTGACCAAGTTCATAAAGTTACTTTCGATTCACAAAAGTCTGAGATAAGAAAAGAAGGTCTAGGAAAATTAATTGGTACAACCGCGAGAACTTCAAGCAACATATATGTATTAAGTGAAATTGGAAATGAAAAGTGTTGTCTAGGAAATGAATATGAAAGTTATCTATGGCACAAAAGATTGGGTCACATACATTTTGATAACCTTGTCAAAGTCAGCAGAAGAGAAGCAGTCAGAGAAATTCCTTGGATAACGAAACCAACCAACACTTTATGCAAGCATTGTCAACAAGGAAAACAAACAAAGACCAGGTTCAAATCAAAGGAATATTCAATGACAATACCATTGGAAATTGTGCATACTGATCTAGTTGGACAAGCTACAACAAAGGGTTTAAAAGGTGAGAAATACTTTATGTTATTAGTTGATGATTATACAAGAATGACTGCAGTTTGCTTTCTCAAGAATAAGTCAGAAGATTTTGAAAATTTCAAGATCTACAAGGAAATGGTTGAAAATGAAATGTATTAAAAAATCAAATGTTTGAGATTTGATAATGGAGGAGATTTCACTTCAAAGGAATTTATGGAATACTGCAACAGTCATGGAATAAAAAGGTAATTCTCTGTTGCTAGGACACCTCAACAGAATGGAGTTGTTGAAAGAAAGAATATGACAATACAAGAAATGGCTCAAACAATTCTAATGGATTCAAAATTGACAGATATATTTTGGACACAGGCAGTGCATACAACAGTTCACATTCAAAATGGAGTAATGCTCAGAAACAACACTGAAAAAAATCCCTACGAGCTATGGAAAGGAAGACCAGTAAATGTGAAGCACTTCAGAGTTTTTGGAAGAAAATGCTACATCAAAAGAGAATATGGAAAAATGGGAAAGTTTGACTCTCGTGTGGACAAAGGAGTACTTGTTGGTTACTCAAGTACAAGGAAATCATACAAGTGTTACAATATGAGACTGAACAAATTTTTAGAAAGAATCAACATAACAATTGATGAAATAGGTAGACCAAAATCAAAGGAAGAAGAAAATGAATCAATGGAATGACTTTTCGAAGAAGAAGCAAAAGATGAAAAGGAAGTAGAAGAGGAATATTAAGAGAACTCGACAGAAACAAAATATCAAGCTCAACAAGTGCCTCCAAAGACACCTAGCATACGAGTACAAAAGAATCATCCTTCAGATCAGATTATCAGAAACAAAGATGCATGAGTTGAGAATAAAAGAAGAATCCGTTCACCAGAACAAACACACCTAGCACTCACATCTACGATTGAACCAACATATGTTGAAGAATTGGATGATGAATTTTGGAACAAGTCCATGGATGAAGAATTGGATCAAATAGAGAAAAATGTACTTGGGAATTAGTTCCAAGACCAAAGGATAAGAATGTGATCAACACAAAGTGGGTATACAAGAATAAATTGAATGAAGATGGAAATGTTACAAGGAACAGAGCTAGATTGGTACATAAAGGATATGCACAGGTTGAAGGAATTGACTTTGAAGAGACATTTTCCCCAGTTCCCAGAATGGAAGCAATCCGATTTCTTTTATCTTATGCATGCTACAAAAATATTAAAGTGTATCAGATGGACGAAAAATAAGATTTTCTGAATGGGGAACTTGAAGAATAAGTCTACATTGAACAACTAGAAGGATTTCAGTTGTCAGAGAATGCAGACTATGTGTGAAAATTAAAGAAGGCATTGTATGGTCTAAAACAAGCTCCTAGAGCATGGTGCTCTAGACTAGATAAACATTTACAACAGGCAGGGTTCAGAAAAGGAAGTGCATACAACAACCTCTACATCAAGGTAAGTCAAGGTAATATTTATTAATTGAAGTTTATGTTGATGATATTATTTTTAGTAGTGATGATGACAGGTTAAGGCAGGAATTTGAAAATGATATGTTGAATTAATTTGAAATGTCATTACTTGGAGAACTATCCTTATTTTTAGGACTTCAGATATGTCAAAGAAACCAAGGAATTTTTATTTCTCAAACCAAGTATATTAGAGAAATGCTAAAGAGGTTCAGAATGGAAGATTTCAAACCAATTATCACTCCCATCCATTCAAAGTCTACAGATTAGAGGAAATACAGGTCAATGATTGGTATCCTACTATATGTCACATCATCTAGACCATATGTAATGCAGGTAGTTGAATAGGTGGCATGATTTCAATCAACACCAAAGGAATCACGAGTATTAGCAGTGAAGAGAATTTTCAGATATCTCAAAGGAACAAAAGAGTTTGGATTATGGTATCCAAAAGGAAATGATCTATCTATTATTTCCTACACAAATGCAGATTGGGTAGGTTGTATTGATGACCAATGAAGCACCAGTGGAGCAATGTTCTACTTGGGTGAGTTTTTAGTATCACGGCTAAGCAAGAAACAATCATCAATATCTCTATCGACTATCAAAGTAGAGTATATTGCAGCAACAACATGTTGTACACAGGTTCTTTGGATGAATTATTTTTTTGACAGATATACAGGTTAAGTATGATGAGCCCATTCCAATATATTGTGATAATACAAGCACCATCAGTATCTCAAAGAACCCGGTGATGCACTCCAAGACGAAGCACATTCCAATCGAGTATCACTTCCTATGGGAGCAAGTTGCAGAAAATAACATCAAAATTGAGTATGTGGGCACAAAACAACAAGTGGCAGACATCTTTACAAAGCCACTTCCACGAGAAGCGTTTGAGTATCTTCTCTAGAGACTCAGAGTTATTTATACTCCAAAATGAATGCTTTTTAATGTTGTTAGGCCTTGGTTGTGGAAATAAGTGAAGAACAAGGGAGAAAAGGTAAATTGTGAACTTCGCAGAAGACATAGTGACTGCTACTGGGTCGAAGTGAGAAAAGAGTAGAAAAAGCGAAGCGAAGTAAGAGGAAGCAAGTTGTTGGACGAGGAGATTGAGGATGACAGATCAACAAGAAGGAAGGATCATGGAAAACTCAACAAGAGTAAAAATACACCATTAGATGCTTTGGAACACCGTGCGAGAAAGAAGGAAAGACAGGCTGACGAAGCCCTGAAAACGCGGGTCAAGTTGACCTAGGGTTTTAGACACATAGGGTTTTGGTATCTAGGGTTTTGACACCTAGGTTTTGACCTAAGGGTGTCAGTGAGCTATTGTAATGTATAAATAGAGGTCTAAAGGACCTGGGTTGGGTTGGTGTTATGTTGTTGTCTTTGTCATTGTGTGATCAAGTGAGTAATATTGTGTGAGAGAGGAGCTAAGTGTGAGATCCTTCTGCTATTGTAAGACATTTATCTGGGTGCAAAGGTCAAGTCCTGCAGCTGGGTGCACAGGAAGGGGAGAGAAAGAGAGGAGAAGAAAGAAGACCTCCTAGCTGAGAGCATAGACAAGAACTGTATGCTTTGTCTTAATATAATATAAAGCACAATTCTATGGACATAGCCCTAGAGAGAGGGTGAACCACGTATATCTTGTCTTGTATGTGTGATTGGTGTTCTGTTATTTATTGTTGCTTTACTGCTATTGTATTACTGTGTTAGATCTGATATATATACATTGCACAGTAGATTCTAGGAAGATAAATAATACTATATCATTGTGTGTTGATCACTTTGAACCCATGTTACATTCCTTCTGGTTGTAGACATATCTGTCCTGCAACCCCCACATAGTTTCTTTAGGTGAGACTTCATCTGCCTCAAAGGTGTTTCCGAAAGGGCCAATAGCTAGGGCTTGTTGGTGCGCTCTTGAGGGTGAACCCTGGGTCTGCCCCTGTGCCAACAAATGGTTTCGTTGCTAAGACAAGAATATTCATGAGGGAATGTCAAGGTGGTTCCCATCAAATACAAAGATTCATAAGTGGATAGAGGATCAAGAAAAGGACTTGACTGCTAATGAAGATGATCAATGCTAATGAAGATGATGATCCAAGAAAGGTGAACATTGTAGAAACATAAGGACAAAGAGATGTGGAAGGACCAGGAGTTGAGTTACCATTCATTGGCCAACCAATCAAGATTAAGAAGGTCAATATTGGAATAGAACATACACCAAAGCTTGCCAATGTTGGAGATTATTGGGATGCTGCCACTATTGACAATATTACAAAATTACTGCATGAATATCAGGACTTGTTTCCAACCAAGTTCACTGATATGAAGGGTATTAAAGGGCCTATGGGAGAGATGAGGATCCCTTTGAAACTATATGTAAGACCAGACAGATAGAGACCCTACAGACTAAACCCTAAATATAAGGAGAAAGTGAAGATTGAGCTTGACCGAATGCTGGAAGCAGGGATTATAGAACCTATGGAGGAATTAGAATGGATTAGCCCTATGGTGGTGCTAGACAAGAATATAGGAGAGATAAGGATATGTGTAGATCTTAGGAAGTTGAATGATGCATGTTTTCATGATACCTTCTCTACACCATTCACTAATGAAGTGTTATATAATGTGTGAGGCCAGGAAGTATATTATTTTACAGATGAATTTTCAGGATACCATCAAATCCAGATTTCCAAGGAAGATCTCCACAAGACTACATTTGCACCAGAATGGGGATCCTACCAATATACAATGATTCCATTTAGATTGAAGAATTCTCCAACCATCTTTTATAGGGTGGTGGTTGAAGAATTCAAGGAGTTCTTGCATAAATTTCTAGAAGCATATTTTGATGATTGGACTGTTTTTAGCTTATTGAAAAACCATTTTGAATGTCTAAGGCTAATGTTGGATAAATGAAGGCAGTTTCAAATTGCCTTAAATATGAAGAAATGCATGTTCTTCTCACCAATTGGAGTGTTGTTAGGTCATATTGTATGCAAGTAGGGATTGCTGGTCGATCCACCTAAAATTTCCATTATAGTTGATCTACCCCCTCCTACTTCAGTCAAACAACTGCACACTGCGCTGGGACACACAGGATATTATAAGAAGTTAATTAAAGGATATGCCCATATTACAACACCCATGGAGAATATTTTGAATAAATATTGTCAGTTTAGTTGGATAGAAGAAGGCCAACAGAGCTTCGATACACTGAAAAATAAAATGGTTACTGCACCTATTCTGGTTTTTCCAGATTGGAGCAAGGAATTTCATGTGCATGCCGATGCGTCTTCCATTGCATTAGGAGTTGTCTTAGCACAACCTGGTGAAGGAGATATTGAACATACGTTTTCTTTTGCTAGTAGGAAGCTATCAACAACAGAAGTCAACTACACCACCACTAAGAGAGAAGGGTTATCCATGGTGTACGTGCTGCAGAAATTTCGCCACTACTTGTTGGGAGGACACTTTAAAATGTTTACTGATCACTCCACGCTGAAATACCTAGTCAAAAAGCCAATGTTGGGGGGGAGACTATGCATATGACTTCTTCTCTTTCAGGAATATGACTTTGAGATTATAGTAAAACCAGGAAGAATGAACAAAGGTCCTAACCACTTGTCAAGGTTGGAACATGGAGAAGAGCCCACTAGTTTGGAGGATACACTGTCGGATGCACAGTTACTATCCATTAGAAATATTGATAACCACTTCAAAGAGATAGTACAGTTCCTATCAATAGGAATGGCCCCTAGCCAGTACACAATTCCTTAGAAGAAACAACTAGTAGTACGTGCTGTCGGCTTTTCACTTATAGTTGGACAAGTATACAAGATGGGACTTGATGAGATATTGAGAAGATGTGTTATGGAGGAAGAATGATTGATGATCCTTGCAGAAGCTCATGAAGGCATCGTAGGAGGACATTACCTACGGAAAGAAACTATGCAGAAGGTGCTTAGAGTTGGTCTTTGGTGGCCTACCTTACATAGAGATGCTAAAGACTATTACAGAGCTTGCGATGTATGCCAAAGAGTTGGGAAACCTTCCAGAAGAGATGAAATGCCACTAGCACCACAACTGACCCTACAATCATTTGAGAAATGGGCCATTGATTTCATGGGGCCTATAAACCCACCAGGAAAGTGCACATGAGAAAGATACATAATTACAACAACAAAGTACTTGACCAGATGGGCTGAAGCCAGAGTAGTTAAGGACTGTAGTGAAAATACAACTGCACAATTCAGTTTTGATGACATCATAACCAGGTTTGGATGCCCAAAGATCCTTATGAGTGATCAAGGCACACATTTCATAAATAAAATAGTTGAAGCTCTGACTGAGGAATTTGTAGTCCACCATCAGAAGAGCACACCTTACCATCCACAAGAAAATGGGATAGTGGAAGCATTCAAAAATATCTTGGAGACAACGCTGACAAAGATTTGCATTTTGAACATGGATGACTTGGATTTAAGAGTACCAATAGTACTTTGGGCCTATAGAACCACTTGTAAAAAATTAACAATGCAGACCCCTTTCAAGTTGGTTTATGGTCTCTAAGTCATTGTCCCAATGGAATACTTGGTGCCAATATTAAGAGTTGTTGCCTTTACAGATATGTATGACACTGGAACTATTCAAGAGAGGCTCGCACAGTTGATTTAACTCGAAGAAGAATGATTTATTGCAGGATTCCATCAACAAGTACAGAAGAAAAGAGAGAAGGCCTACCATGAAAATCACATTAAGAAGAATGCATTCAAGCAAGGTGATCTAGTACTAGTATATGACAATACATTGTTCAAGCATCCTGGGAAGTTCAAAATGCATTGGCTCGGGCCATATGAGATCACCTATGTTATAGAAGGAGGAGCTACACAGTTGAAGACCTTGAAGGGAGAATGGAAGGATGGATTAGTGAACATGAGCTGGATGAAATTGTACTATGATGACCAACTGCCTCACAAATCTAAGTAAAATAAAAAGGAAAAGGGTGTAGGTACCAGGTCAAGTTGAATCTGGGTACCAACCACAAAAAAGACAGTCTACACAGAGAAATATCTAGAGAGGAGAGCAAAGGCTGCACTGCGCAGTTTGAAGTCGAAGTAAAATAGAAAGATTAGATCTAAAGTGCCTTGGGATGAGTCACATGTGATTTTTGGGGGCTTGTTGGCCCTTGGTTATGGAAATAATAGAAGAACAAGGGAGAAAAGGAAAAATGCAAACTTCACGGAAGACATAACGATTGTTACTGGGTCGAAGTGAGCAAAGAGAAGAAAAAGCGGAGTGAAGTAAAATGAAGCAATCCGTTGGACGAGGAGATCGAGGATGACAGATAAAAAAGGAATAAGGATCATGGAAAACTCAACAAGAGGAAAAATTCACCATTAGATGCTTTGGAACACTGCACGAGAAAGAAGGAAAAATAGGTTGGTGAAGCCTTGAAAACGCGGGTCAAGTTGACCTAGGGTTTTGACACTTGGGTTTCGACCTAAGGGTGTCGATGAGCTATTGTAATGTATAAATAGAGGTCTAAAGTACCTAGGTTGGGTTGGTGTTATGTTGTTGTCTTTGTCATTTTGTGATCAAGTGAGTAATATTGTGTGAGAGAGAAGAGCTAAGTGTGAGAGCCTTCTGGTATGGTAAGACCTTTAACTGGGTGCGAAGGTCAAGTCTTGCAACTGGGTGCATAGGAAGGGGAGAGAAAGAGAGGAGAAGAAAGAATATCTACTAGATGAGAGTGTAGACAAGAACTGTATGCTTCGTCTTAATATAATATAAAGCACAGTTCTGTGGATGTATCCCTAGAGAGAGGGTGAACCATGTATATCTTGTGTTGTATGTGTGATTAATGTTCTGTTCTTTATTGTTGCTTTACTGTTATTGCATGCATTATTGTGTTAGATATGATAGATATACATTGTGCAATAGATCCTAGGAAGATAAATAATACTAGATCGTTGTGTGTTGATCACTTTGAACCGACATTACATTCCTTCTTGTTGTAGACATCTTTGTCCTACAACCCCTATTAGCATCAGAAGTCACTCCTGGATTGCGATAGGAGCAGAGCCCAACACCCATTAGTTTTATGTCACGATAAGTTTAATGGATGATCAAATGGTTAGAGACCCAGGACGGAATCACTCTAGCTCAGGGACCAGGTCTGGTATGTAAAGAACAAAGGAGGTCTTGATCTAACTTCAATCAGTGGGTTGATTATAAAATGAGCAGGTGGAAGACTTGGTGAGAGGAGTGAGAAAAACTACCTTGGGCAACAGGCCTTTCAGTAATTTACAGAAGAAAAACTCTAAATGAAAGATCCCCTTGGTTCAGAGTTTTAGGTAACTGAAGGGGTGACTTGACTAGATCCTCCAATTCCAAGTCATTCAGCATTGAGAAAATCACAAGATTGATTAGAGACAATGCAGCTGTTACAGTGATCCAACCTACATCATCCTATAATAGCTACAACTCGACTGGATCCTCCAATTCCGAGCTGTTCTAAAACAGTATCAACAAAGACATGGAAAGAAGCTGACGTCCATAAGGCAAGAAATCTCAGATGTTAATACATAACCAGGATAACCAGTGCTTCATTAAAGATTTTACAATCGGGAGCCTTGCTCAACCATTAATGCCTGAAAAAAATCTCAAAACTAAGTACATATACTCCCAAACATTTTCCCAACAGAGGCGTCTTAGACTTTCAGGATGGAGTGTCTCTTCAATCAAATCCGGCCTGTACTCCTCCGTCATATGCCATCTTAACTCTGCATGGCTCATGCTAAGGGGTAGCTGAACCCTTAAATGCTGAATTAGCGTGCACATACTTCCCTGGTGAGTCGAGGAATCTGCATGGCTTCTGTGGAAAAAGCCAGTACAGAGGATTATCACAGACAGACTTCCTATCGGGACATCCATACCTTGCAATTAATGAGTGAGGTGAGGTTTCAACCACCCCCTCTCTTCTTCATTCATTCCAAGCAGGTATCAGGATCGAGATCAAGTCGAACCGGCACCTGGAGAACACGGTGCCCCCCTTATGAAGCTCAAATCGACACCTTTGGCCCCCTTTGTACAACTTTTTCTATTTCCCCAAGTGACCACGAGCTGTGACCCTACGCTTTATCCTCTGGGTGCTTTTGGCATTTTGGGGTTCGGGGTTTCGAGATGTGAATTGACAAGAAACCCCTCACCTTTTGAACTCTCGAATACTGAAATGCTGACATGACTAGATCTTGTGCCACGCGTCCTTTGGATTGGACGACTGAGATGACGTCAGTGATTTCACTATGAAAATCCTGAAAGGCCCCACCCGTGACTCAGATCTTGCACCGCGTGTCCTTCTGATGAATGGTCCCGATCCTTTCGGGATTTCTTGTATCGGGGTTCGCAATGTGCTTCTTCCTCAAATTCCCAATTGACCAAACTATGAAAGCACGGATGTGCATCGGGTTCCCTTCAGATGAACGACTGAGATGGATTTGTCATTAAAAGGGGGGCTACCTCCATTCCCCGCTTGCTTGACATGTATCCTGAAATGAGATTTTTCCGTGCTGTGCTTGGGTGCTCCTCATGCAACCTACAGACCTGGGTACTCTTGTGCCCAAGACAAAAATTGTTGTTAACATTAGGCTCCATGGGGGATAGATTCATCCCTATGATGCTCTAAGGACTCATTTTGCAGCTTCAGTGCCTTGCTGTTGGGCTATGGAGTCATTATTTGAAGATTAAGACAAAAAATAAAAACAATATTTACAATCACAGAAGAGCCATGTGTGGCTCAAGAGAAAAATATTTTAATGAAATGGCCATTCACAGGGCCATTGAAAACTTCTTGATCTTTCAAATCTCTCAACCTGTAGGTATTATTTTAAAATACTTCGAAGATCCTGAAAGGCCTAATCCACAGGACCTCAAATTTGCCGTGCTTGGCCTTATCTTGCTTAGGAGCATCCCAGTACCAGGTCTCTGATTTGGAAATCCTCTTTCTTGGCCTTCTTATCAAAAACCTACTTGATCCTCTAATGATGGTCCTGAATTTTTCTCATTACATGCTCTCTAGCCTGCTGGACCTCCACCAGTTGATGAATTCTCCTGATCATATCATTAGGCTCTTCTTGATGATCCTGAAGGAATTTTTCTACAGGAATGGATAACTAAGAAGGGAAAACAACCTCTTCTCCATAGACTAATTGGAATGGGGAGATGCCTATAGATCTCTTCATGGTCACTCGATTGGTCCATAGAGAAAATTTCAACTTTGAATTCCATGCCTTTTTGTTGTCCTCCAATAGTTTTTTGATGATCCTTATTAGGCTTTTGTTGGAGGACTCTGCTAGACCATTTCCTTGGGGATAATATGAGGTGGAGTGAATGATTTTGATCCCAAATTTCTCATAGAACTTGGCTAATGGCTCAGCCCTGAAAGAGGCTGTGTTATTAGTAACAATCTTTCTTGGGCAGCCAAATCTTGTGATGAGGTCTTCCAAGAATCCAATGATTACCTTGTGGGAAACACTCCTGGTGGGGATAGATTCAATCCACTTAGTAAATAAATCTATAGCAGTCATAATCCATATGTGTTGACCACTGGAAGCAGGGTGGATTTCTCCAATAAAATCTAGGCCCCATTGCTGGAAAGGTCCTGAAACAACCACATGCTTTAAAGGAAAAGACTTGAGCTGTTGTTTTCCTACAAATATTTGACATTTGATACAGGCTCTAACCTTCCTGCAGACGTAAGTGAATACGGTGGGCCAATAGTATCCAACCCTAAGGATTTTGTAGGCTGTGGATTTCCAGAAATGATGCCCTCCACATTGGCTATCGTGAAATTCAACCATGATCCTATCAGCCTCTTGTGGATTCATACATTTCAAAAGCACCCCCCGAGGATATTTCCAATATAAAACTTGATCGACAAGGTAGTATCTGATTGCTTTGAGCTTCAAAGCTCTTGCCTCATTTCTTTGCAGGCCATCTGGAGGCTGCAACTCCTGTAGAAAATATATGACATCCTTAAACTAGGGACTTCGAGCCAACGGGGGTTCTGCTTGAGGGTCTATATCAGATAGCTGATCCTGCTGATTTTCTGAGCATTCATTGATGGAATCTACCCCTAAAGCTTTGCAATTTGCTTCAACCAACAACTTAGCTAAACCTTGACCTTTTATTAATTTGGTAGGCCTTATTTCTAAGTCAAACTCAAGGATCTTGGCCATCCACTTACTCCTCCTTTCGTTTATGTCAGGCTGAATAAGAATGTCTTTAACAACAACCGAGGGGATATAGGCAATGATTTTTGACTACAGGACATAGGTTCTAAAAGATTTGAGAGCCTTTACCAGGGAATATGCCTGCTTCTCCATAATGTCATACCTAACTTCAGCATCCCTTAGAGCTCTGCTAAAATAGGCAATAGGCTGCTCTAGCCTGGCCTTGTTTGTCTGTAATAAAACAACAACCACTGTGTCAGGTGAGGCAAAGGAGAAAATAAGGAAATCCTTTGAGTAATCAGGACTGATAAGCACAGGAGCTTCCATCAAGGAATTCTTTATCTTCTCAAAGGAACTTCGCGATTCAGAAGTCCACCTCACTTCATTTCCTTTCCTCAACATGGCTGTTATAAGTCTCACACCTTCAACAAAGTTAGAAACAAATCTCCTTAGAAAATTAATCTTACCAAGGAAATATTGGACCTCCTTCCTGGATCTTGGGATTGATAAGGCTTGTATTGCTTCAACTCTGCTAGGATCGATCTTGACTCCTTCTGCTGATACTATGTGGCCCAATAATTTTCCCTCCATGGATAATAGAGATTTCTTGGGATTCAATGAAATGCCAAAATTCCTGCATTTTAGGAAAACCTTCCTGAGGTGACAACAATGTTCTTTATCGGATTTTGAAAAGATGGTTATGTCATCCAGATAGATGACCACAAACTTGTCCCTTTCCCCAATGAAAGCTATGTCCATGGCACATTGAAAGGTTTCCCCTGCATTCATCAATCCAAAAGGCATTTTAGCATACATGAAGGTGCCCCATGGAGTGGTAAATGTCATCTTTTCCCTGTCCTCAGGAAGAACAAAGATTTGATTGTAGCCAGAGAAGCCATTGATCATGGAAATCTTGGACGCTCCTATTACCCTCTGCAATATATGTTCCATTTTGGGTAAGGAGTAATTGTCCTTTCGTGAGCTCTTGTTCAGGTTTCTAAAATCTACACAGAGTCTGATTTCTCCATTCTTCTTCCTTACTGGGACCAATTTGGCCACCCACTCTGAATATCTCAATGGCATGATGATCTGGGCCTATAACAACTTCTTCACTTCCCTCTCCATGATAGGAAACATCATAGGATTGATCTATCTTAGCTTCTGCCTAAATGGATTTGCCTCCATTTTCAATGGGATTTTATGCTCAATGATAGAAGTGTCATATGTTTTGATATCTTCAAAGGTCCAGGCAAAAACATCAACAAATTCCCTCAATAGTTCAACGTATTCGGTCCTCTACTCCTTTGTCAGACTTCTGGACAATTTGACAAACTTGGGTTCATTCTCAATGCCAATGTTGCACTGAGTTGTATCGACATCATCCTCTGAGATTTCCCCTTTTAATGCCACATCATTTCTATCAAAAATCCTTTCCAAAGGAACCAATCCCCTTGGAATATGATTGTTGGGCAGCTGCACAATGTTACGCTCTGCAATCTTATTTAGAAAATTACCCCCATCAAGCTTTTCTTCAGAGATAGAGTCTTGGTCAATATGCATCTTTGAAAATTCTTCGATAGTCTCTAAGAATCTTTTGATCTCAAGATCATCCTCAAACACCTTCCAATGTTTGACATTGTCAGGTATGGAGGGCCTGTATTTTGCTTCCACATCGTATCTGAATTTGGGTGGCAAGGGCACTTTGAAATTGCTTGTTGATGTAGCCAAGGAATCTGCCACTGTATTCTTCTGTCTTGGAACGAAAGAAATGTTAAATGCTGAGAATAAACTGTCAATTAGGTCCCATACCTCTTTTTTGTAACTCCTGAGTCGAGGATGCTTAGCCTGATAAGTGTTTTTGATTTGCTGGACTACCAATTCTGCATCTCCGAACATTGCTACCTCTTGAATTCTCATTTCCTTTGCAGCTCTTAATCCTAGAATAAGAGCTTCATATTCTGCCACATTGTTGGTAGTGTTGGACACACCTACCACACTTAGAGGGGGGGTGAATGAGTGTGGGGTTCTTTTTCCCAAAACTTCCCTCTTGCACAAAAACTCAGCAATTAGAATTCAACATTTATTCATTACCCATTGTTGTCATTTATAACCATTTATATGTGATCACATATCAGCAACATATATCAGCAATATATCATCAACAAGTCATCACCACAATGAACACAAAGAACACAAGATGTATGTA